>WOGL01001618.1:0-11060 GCA_015342145.1 Leptinotarsa rubiginosa | reverse complement strand
GGCGCTGAAGAAATATCTGGCGATGACCAGGAAAAATCTACGCTTAACAGTAGGATTTCTGACTGGCCATTGTCAACTAAGGAAACACCTCTATGCAGGATGAGTGAACAGGGAGATGAAACAGTCAGGCATGTCCTATGCGAGTGTCCGGAGTTATCGTCAATTAGAGAGTGTGTTTGGCGATTCTTGGCCTACACTTGCCGATATAGAGGAGATTTCTCCCAGTGACTTATCCACCTCCTTGGAAAGGACAGGATGGACGATGGCCTAGGAGTACAACTCCTCGGGAGGATGTACAGTGGGTCACATGTGGCCTAAGAACTGTGGGCCTACACTCACCCTCCCTACTCTACAGATACAGGTACTATGAACCCTTTCTTCTCGGAAGTTTTCCACGTTTTTTTTCCAACAAGAGAAGACAGAAAAAAACAAAATACTAGGTTTTGCTGATTCTGTCAGCTCAAAATTTCGAAAATCGTTATCTCTGGTAACTTAATACCTGCGATACCATCTATTCACGATATGAAAGTTTCCTTATCAAAAAAAGTTGATACTTCGCAGCCATCAGTGCTATTTTTTTTTTGGTGGTCTCGTAGTTTGGTCATTGCTTGGATAAGTTCTTTCGCAATCGATTTTCTACTACAACATTTACAACAAGTAGAAAGTATCGCTAGTTTCATTAATGGGAGGAGTAAGTCAACTAAATAAACATGTTACCGTACTGGGTTTGGAGCGAAGAAGTGTTGTAGTGTCGGACCGAAATTAGTTTTTACGACCGAAACCGAAACCGAATTTCGGTTTCGAATACCGAATTTCGGCAACCGGCTCAGTTTCGGCCGAAACCGAAACTTCTTTACAAGGATTATGTTTTGAGGGAAAAATAAAGAAAACGTTATAATAATCAATCAGTCTTTATTTTTTTATCTTTAAATCATAAATTTATGCAGTCTTCGACATTTTTACTTTTTGATAATCTACAAATCAACATAAAAACCCCTTATTCAAGAAAAAATATTAATTGCACCTTAACAATACTTGGAATAGGTAAGGTGTTTATTTGAGTAGGTGTAGATTCTTCTTTTCAATATTTTTAATGGTTTTTCAAAAATATTAAACATAAAATTACTTGTGAGGCACTGTTTGGAACCTTTGGTGTAGTAATGAATATTACTGAAGTGTTAAACTGAGGTGTTAAAATAACGGTTTGGTGTTGGAAAAAACTCCATAATATTCATATAAAACTACTTATTCAAGATGTTACCTAATATCACAATAGGTACTTAATAATTATGTAATAAACAAAGTAAATCACAAAATAAGTCACGAGTCAAGACATGATTAGGCACGTGGACGCGGCAAAATTTCTTCGTCGCTTGTATGAAATTCAACGCGTCGAACATGACCGATCACAGCGCGAGAACTCCCGAATGCAGATTCGGTTTCGGTCGTAGTTTCGGCAGGTTTGCCGCCGAAACCGAAACTGAACAGAAACCTGTTTTTTTGACGAAACTCGACCGAAACCGAACTTTCGGTCGGACACTAAAGTGTTGTATACCAATAATATACTTGTTGCAACCAATGCCTAGCTATTCTTTGGCACGATAAATGTTTCGAACATTATCATTTTAATGTGACTCTTTACCTAATGATCATTTCAGAAACTGTTTCTACTTGAAAATTAATATTTTATGAAATTCGAGATATGATTCCTGAATACAATGTAGGACCCGATGCGTCATAAACGACCAATACATGTGTGATATATAATCACACCACTTTGATATCATTGGAATTCAAAATGATACAAAAAATTCTGGAGAATGATGGGTTATTATTACAATTCTATATTTTTATGAATTTTTGATGAACATAGTACAGTTTTGGTCAAACTCAGCTAATCTAAAATTGATGAGCTTTATACAGGTCGTTGAAATTTTGGGAATAGGCCGAAAAATGAAAATGGGAAAACTTAAAAAGTTTCCATTTGAAAATGTATAATTCAATATGCAATTTTTGAGTTGCTGGTTGGTTTCAGTTTTGTTTTGTTCCTTCGAAATAATCCAATACGATGTGAACTGATCACACTGTAACTAGATGACCTATTTTGTTGTTCGGTGTATATGCTGCTGAGATCGAGTAAAAGTTCACTCTTCTAGATATGGGTACATGACATTTATGTAAATGTGAAGATCAAACGAGAACAAATGATTGTAACTAAATCATTGAAGGTGACTGTTATTTTTCAAATTTGTACGGTTACTTTACTTCCATACTTGATACCTGAAAATCGTTAATTAGACCGTATAGTGTGTCCATTATGTTGATGTAATATTTTTGCATTGTGTTTAGCTGATCAAGAAACTCGGAATTATTCCTTAAATCATGATAATAACGGGAGATGTACCATTTTTGTCATTATGGATCCAAGCCAAAGTTTTATTTTTGGATGTTTTGTTTATTTATATCGGTGATGCAAGGAAAGTATTTTTTGTAAGCGACAATTTCATGAAATATGAAGGCCAAATAATAGATACTAAACGAGAAAAAAATTGTATAAACAGGGTACAAAATATTAAACAAAACATTAAAATTTTACAGAAGTACTTGGTTAACTACCTGAAATTTTTTCACCTGTGGCAATGTGAGTACGCTAATTTAAAAAGCGATGAGTAAACTAGATCGATTTGATCACTTAACAGATGCTTATGAACATCTAAGAATTCCAAATAATTGAGTTTCCAACATAATAATGATTTCAACGCAAACACAATCCATAAGCCAGACACAGATTAATATACCCTCAGATCAAACAATCAGATATCAAGAAATTTGTTACTCTAACATATTTTGGTGAAAGAACAGAGACGATTGCTGGAAGTGGCATTCAGACCACATGCCACGCCTTTTCAATGCTAAAGATAAAGTGGACAAGATGCAGGATTATGGAGTTTATAAGCTCAAGTGTCCGGAGTATGATAGTGTTTATGAGGGACAATGCGGTCGATATTTCTTAAAGCGGTATGTTAAAAAAAGGTCCTACAGACCAGGTAAAAATTATTCGGATTTTCAAACCTTTCCTTGGAATGCGACCACAAGTTCCCGAATCTGAACGACACGGAAATTTTGCACAATGCAAGCAAGGGTTGGAAACTCAATTATTTGGAATCCTTGGAAATTAATAAGCATTGCAGATGTTACCTGCTAAATAATCAAATATATCTAGTTTACTCACTGGTTTTCAAATTAGCGTACCCATATTGTCAGTTGTACTCAATTGAGTACCTCTGTTATTACCTACAGTGATGATTGCAATATATAAGGGCTTATATTATCAATTATTTTCAGTTCATTGTATTAGTTTAAAAATGTCCAAATAGAAGGAAACTGCAGTAACGGTACTTACAAACGAAGGTGGTAGAAAAAAAGGAAGTTTTATTTCTCATTTGTTAATAATTCTCTTCTGAGCAAACAAGAAGCCCAAAGCAAATAACTCTTTTCCCAAATCTTTTTTCTTTACTTTCCAGGTATGTTGTTTGGGAAACCTTATATTTGGCGGTTTTTCGAAATTTAAAATAATCTGAATTAAAAACAAATAATTGCAAGTTCAGCAATACGTTCATCTCCAAATGTTTCTGATGAATCCACCGATGAAGCTCACTAGCTGAACCAGTGGATAGTCTCTACTTTTATTTTGTTTGGTGGAATATCTTAGGAATCTGTTGAATAAATAAGAGTGATTTTCGAAAAATTTCTAGACGATTGGATCTCCACCAACTTCATTTCCAGTGATCTCAATCATCAATTTATTTTCCATAAAACGACAAATATAAACTTTCCACAAAATCATTAGTTCACGAGAAATCTGCAAAAGAAAAAAAGGTGTTCGATGGCCAAGTCTTTGAGTACGTATGGAATCGGTAACCGGTTCAAGCCCCGTGTATACTCGTACCTCACTTACAAGACTATCAGCTGCCAATTTTTTCGTGACACGTCAAAAATTAGGACTATTTTGAAACAAAATTCAAAACACCTTCATTTTTTTTATGAATAAACCTGCCAATAGAAGTATTGGTTTTTAACGAGAGATTTTTCAGTACTATTCATACTTTTTTTGTGAGGTGAGACATATTACTGGATTTTGTTTACTGAATCTGGTATTGGAGAGGAATTGGATGACATCGATATTTTAAAAAATGATAAAATCCTTAGAAAAATCGACCAAAATATAATGAATCTACTGTAAGTTTGTAAATATCTATTCATTGTGAAATGCTGAAGAAAACATAGGATAGGTTAGGTTAGGTCTAAAGTGACCTACCATAACCTAACTTATCATAAATATTCGTACAAGAAGAGGCAAATGTGATAAGAAGACTCTATATTCTTACTTGAAAAATGGGGACTAGTCATCAATATATAAAGTTAGTGGAGGGTAGAATTGAAACACATGTAGAACGTATCATATAGAACAAACCACATCAGACTTATAAGCCTTTTATCAACGTTAGTCACGTTGATGAAAGTCACGAGATGACTATTTGTCGATTTATGGTGATGAAATGAGTATAATGAGAGTCTGACAGACTCTAGAAAATTATTTGCTGAAATTCAAGATATTTTGAAAACATACCATTTTGTCAATAATATGAAAAGTTCTGTAAGATGCATTCTACGGAAAAATCAAAATGAAATCATGGTGAAGCGTAAAACGAATTCGCTGTATCACTTATACTGGAAAGATGAACAAATTGTTATTGAAACCTCGAAAATGGTGTTTGGTGAACCAGTTATTATCGTTAAGGTTCTCTTTCAGGGTTTCCATCTATAAAAGACGGTTTTTCATTCCGAAGGAAATATGTAAGTGGGGGGAAAACATGTTTGGCGACAAAAATGGTATGTATACTGATGTCTACTTGATGTGTTTGACGAAAGAGAAGAGAATCTGCAACCTCATTTGGATNCCTGGGAAATACCATTTCGGAAGGAGTAAACTTCAGTATCTTTCAGAGAACACTGGACAACGTTAATGAATAAAGGGAGCAAATGTCTGTAGGTCCCAGTAGAATTGTGGTAGTTTGATCTTCCTTGTCCAGCAAGATGAATCTATAACCGTTATTCTATGTCTACTTGATGTGTTTGACGAAAGAGAAGAGAATCTGCAACCTCATTTGGATGACGTTGCCATCCTGGGAAATACCATTTCGGAAGGAGTAAACTTCAGTATCTTTCAGAGAACACTGGACAACGTTGATGAATAAAGGGAGCAAATGTCTGTAGGTTCCAGTAGAATTGTGGTAGTTTGACCTTCCTTGTCCAGCAAGATGAATCTATAACCGTTATTCTATTCCAATCGGATGTGAAATATCAAGGTATTAACCCTGATAAAAAAACTCACTCACAATGCTCAATTAGAAATGGTTTCACACTAAACCAGACCGTACCGGGGGACATGTTGAAGAACTTGTGGAAAATCTTGGGGCTTGGTCCCTAAACGAATCAATTGGATATATCTGATAATTATCAGTCCAATGGTCATACATAGACCAATGGTCATATGTAGAGCAACTGTCTGGTGGCCGAAAGCTCAACAGCAAACAGCTTAGCAAACCTCTCTGAGACACCAGACTATCAGGGGCCATGGAGTTTCCCCTAAACCTACCTCCTCTCCACATATTTCTGGAGAGAGAGAGGCTATATTCAATTATTTATTTAATCATTCAACATATCCAGCAGGCCAAAAGCCTATTTTTAGGTGTATATTAATACTATTGTAGACTTTGAAATTTAACTAAACATAATTTTAAATGAAGTTGAGTACCTGGTTATCTCTTGTTTTAAATGCCTAAACGTGAGAAAAAATATATCAACAGTAGGAAAATATTTACAGTTATAGACATAGTCGTAATTGAAGAATACAAATGATGGAATGTATCAGGAACATGTATGTGGAACGTATTACTGAATCGAGAGGATAATGAACAATGAACACTATATATTCCAATAGGGTTGGACGTTCTACTTTCCCTAGAACTTTTGAGTGATATGAGCTCTTTCGACAAACACTCATAACTATAACATCTTTCAGGATATTTTCTATGCGTTCACAAAATATTCTCTGTATACTTTTTAGAGCTGTAGTATATCTTATATGACACGGATTACAAAAAATACAACAGCATTCTGATTACTTATAACTCGTACTGAATATGGTCAACATACAGAATTGTGCATATTATCAATTGTACAAAACAGGTTTATGCGGAGCTACAGCATCTGACTGTCACTGAAAATCACAATATTTTGGAAATGTCCCCCCAACTTAATAATCATAATTGTCAACTACGAACTTTCTTATACATTCCTAATCCCAAGTAAAGAAGTTTGGATTCTCTGGGAAAAAGAAATACTAAAAGCAACTGTTGGTTCACTGATGGATCAAAAACACCTTTGAGCCTCAGACAGACCAACGGCTTTGAACGCACTAATCACTCATCGAACTTTTGTTGGCAGTGAACTGCAAACAAAAGACTCTCCGCAACTGGCTTAATGCACCTGAAGGGAAGCAAAATCCAACAATATATAGAGGGAGAGAGAGAGAGAGAGAGAGACTCCGCTATAAGAAGACTCAACGAACTGTATATGATCTAGATTCCTGGCTTCACTGACCTCAAAGGTAATGAAGCTGCTAACTTCATTGCCAGAGATGGCGCTGTAAGCGGCTTCATCAGAAATTAACCGTTACTTCAGGTTTTGACCAACAAATACTGAATACTTAAACTGCAGAAAAAGTTTCCAACTTCCAGTAAAATGTGTCATGATTGACCCCTTTCTAGTCATTTATACATCAGTCGAAATAGGTTAGGTTATGTTAGGTTAGGTCCAAAGTGAGTTGGTCTATTCGACCCTTTACCACAACTCGCGAGGGTTTATTGTGGCTCACACCTATTCACACTCGCCAAATAAACCCATCTTCTTAACGAAGCCGATTAGTGTGTATGGTGAGTGGTTTTTCAGGACAGATATTAAGAGTACGGCTCTGCCGAACTCTAAAAACCTGATTCGATCCCCAGCGGGGCAGGCATAAAGTATGTGCTCTGCTGTTCAATCATTTTCCAAAGAGAGGCGACACAGACTGTCTTCCGACAATCTGGGTATCTGCATATGATGATTCAAATGACAGTGATCTGTAAGAAGGACTGGCAGTTCATGCCTACTGTAGTCCAACAACTGTTTGGTATCAAGCTTCGAAGGCTGAATAAACGCCTTGGAGTGAGCCAATCCTGGAAGATTCTGCCAGAAGTCCATAAATCTTCTTGCCATCCAGGTGTTCAATGTTTGTTTGGCAAGGCCTAAAGCAATGCCAATGACAGGTTGTCGAAGTAGGTTACCAAACAATGGTTGAACAACTGCCATGATGAACAAAATTGTCCTACAGGTCGCTGTCATATTTTTTTTTATTTGGCTAGTGAATATAACGAATAGAAAGAGATATTTGTAGAGCAGTTTATACAAACAGTACCTATTGTGAATTGGGATCGATCTGATGCAATACGAGGATGGTCTGAAAAATTTTCAACCCAACAAAGATACATTTTTTTCAGGTTTTGTCAATTTTTTAAATCAACACACTTCTTCCACTGATGTTTCCATCTCTGCAACGCGTCCAAATGGTACTCAGCATTTTTCTCTGCAAAATAATTTTTCACGAAGGTGACTGCATCTTAATTTGACAAAAACGAATGTTCAAACCGTAATTCGTGAATTTTCGCTATGGCAACTGCTGAGGTGTGAGGCAGTGCGTTGTCTTGGTGCAATAGGATTTTTTTCTGCAGATGTGGGCGTTTTTCCGCAAGTTCTGCTTTCAGCTTGTTAAGTAATGATGCGTAGTATGCTCCTGTAATGGTGTTTTCTTTTTGAAGATAATTAATTAAAATAACTCCATGACTATCCCAAAAAAACAGTCACCATCACTTTCTCAACCGAAAAAACACGTTTTGCCTTTTTTGGAGCCGGTTCTTCCTATGCAGTCCACTATTTGGACTGTATTTTTGTTTCGGGCGTATGTATCCAAGTTTCATCTACAGTATTCATGTGGCGCTAAAACTCTGATTTATCACGCCTAAACTGTGCCAACTAAGCGTTGGTCTAACGTGAGCAAACGGGGCAATCAACGCGCGGACAGCTTTCTCATGCCCAAATGTTAATTCAATATGTGACAAATGCGTTATTTTGACATGTTCCTAACCTCTGCTATCTCTGTCACTTTAATTTAGCGGTCGTTTAGGACCATTTGGGTATACTTTGACGAGATTTTCGTCGGTAGTTGCAATTTTTTGACGTCCCGAACGTCCATCGTCTCCCAAGCTCTCACGGCCACGTTTGAATTCAGCTGCTCAGATTTTCTCTGTGGTAATTGCCTTTTAAAAACAAATATTCAATGACAGTTCCATACTCGATTTTGTCCATTTTCATAAAATCACTCACATCAACTCACTCAAACGACTGTTACATAACAACTGCGCGTCCAACATTGCTGAAACTTTGGTGAATAGATGTCAACATATGAACAACATAGAATTCACTAGCATTTATTTACGGGTGCAGCTTTCTTCATGTTGGGGTCGGAAAATTTTCAGACCATCCTCATATATGTTCACAGCGTACCGTCTGATATGTGCTGAAATAGCAATGCAAACTGAAACAAAAATTTTTCAACATATGCATTTGATTACACAAAATTCCTTCAGTTTCCCCAATTTGTATTCCAAATATTCGTAGTGGAATTTGATATCGCTATCATCCATGACAAATGCTTCACAATATGGAAAAGTTCTCGTATAAAATTCCACTTCCAAGGGTAGCTCTTTATCCCTAGTGAACTCTAGAATTCACAACTAAAACACCCATTTTCAATTTTCTGATTGATTCGGCCGTTACTTGATGAAGATCCATAGTAATTTCAAAAACTACACCTCAACGATATGATCTCCACAAAAGTTTGTGGAGACCTAGAGAAAAATTATATAAAAAGTATTTTGTCAAAAACTTCACATAATATACATTCAAATTTGGTCTCAGTATAAATATATAATATAAGTTTTCCCAAAAATACATCAATTTCTCTATGAATGCATTCTCCAGTAAGACAACCGGTAGATTGAAGTAGATTCGTTCAAGTCGGCAGCATCGACACTCTCTGTTTATAAAAAGTCCGTTGGAATAATATTTATTTTTCTTTTCCGAATACTCGACTGAAATAAATAAGGTAATTTATATTAAAGTGAGAAAGTGCGGGAATTTATCCTGCAGACGGCAGGAAATTGCGGCGAATTTTCGAGAGTGTTGAGAATGGGAGCAATGAAATGAAGTTGTTTTATGGGAAAGGGATACCATTTTCGAAATGAAGGAATAACACTCGATGCGAAAGATGGGAGTATGACATGTAATATACAACAGTTAAAGAAACAAATGATGGCGCTGATGTTCCACAAAAATGATTTAAATTATTTCTGGAATGTTTTCCAGTATTTTTTACCGGAACGTGACGTCAAAAATCTGTCTTCAAATCATGGTTGAACATTGAATTCAGAATTGTAGGAAATTTGAGTACTTTATTGAAATGGAAGTTACTGTGAATGGGATTTTCAAATCAAATTGACGAATCCACTCTAGTTTACTGAAATTATTCACCAATATTCGGAGTATCATTAGACAAAAACGCTATCATACAATTAAATGAAAACATTACGATCTCTAATAGATACACAAGCACCACTGAAAAAACCTCAAACTGCTGAGACTGAAACTGAAAGCGGTACCTGTATGGTTTACCTATGGACATGAATGGCTGGAGATTATGTAATTACAATCTAAAAATAACGGAATCTTTGAAAAGTGTAAATGGTGACACCACTTTTCGTCTACACAGATTTGATTTTCAGTTTTTCATCATACAAAAATACAGATTTTCATTGATTGAGAAAATAAAACATGATATGTAACATCTAATAACGAACATCATGAAGGTGACATAATTTACTTCTATGATCATCTCATTACGAACGTAGTTATTTGTAACTATTTTCATTTATTTACAGACATCAAACGAAAACCATCTTGCAACGTTGCATCTTGCAATGTTGCAAGACTCTATGAAAAAAGACCTTCTTACTGTTCGTTGATTCAATTCCAGCTTAGTCATAGTTTTTACATTTCTCAATATTCTAATACATTACTCAAAAATTTATTTCAATAATATTGAATAATCATTTCATTATAAACATCAAATGATATGACTGCTGATAATGTGCAGTTGATCACCTTCACAAAACGTGAATAATTAATGGAAAATTGTATTTCAAAGCAAGCGGAGCAACTTTCATCATGTGAGAAGCTTTATTTAATTAATGGACTGGAGTTGGCAAATTCACAAAGTTAATGACGTATATCCGTGAATAATGACGTTTTATATGAAAATGAAACATTATGCCATCACATAGAATGATGTGGAGAAGCCAAGTTTGAAATAAGGACAGTACCAAAAAAGTTACAGAGGGATAATTTATTCACACTGAACAAATTTTGAGTTGCAAACAATGAGAGATTCAAATTGTCTAATGTTTCTGGGTTTATTAACCGTGGTCTGCAGGTTTATATACCTGACAGTTCGGCAGATATTATGAAAGGCAATGCTGCTCTACCTTGCTGGGTGAGCAAACTGAAAATGGTCCTATAGTATAACAATTTTCAATTGAAGGTAACTCATATACGAATTGAACTGAGAGCTAACGGCAACAATGTTAAATGTTAGAACAAAATTCCACAACACAACAAAAAAAAAATTTTTTGAATGTTTCCTACACAAAATTAGTCAATATCTACTAATTTTGGGGTGATAAAAACGAAAATAACAATGAAAAATTTTTATTAGCTCTGGTTTTTGAGATACACAGTACTTAATCTTAAAGAGTAGTTATACTATACGTGAAAAGTGAAAGTACATAAAACAATATTGTTATGTTTCTTTTAGAATATTTTAAGTACAAAATTAATAAAAAAAA
>WOGL01001617.1:0-11057 GCA_015342145.1 Leptinotarsa rubiginosa | reverse complement strand
AAAACCCTAAAAAAAGGATAGGTCAAAGCACTTGAATGACCTATAAATAGTCAGATCTCGGAGGAATAAGTCCAGTTATCACTCGAAGACGATTGTGGATACTAATAATCGAAACGTCGTGACATAACTTGGTTTGAAATCTTTTAATTATTATTTTTCAATTTTTGTTAATAATATTTTTTAATTTTTAATTTTCAGCTTTTATTAATATTTCAATTTTTATTTGTTTTGGTTGTTGCTTGTGATTTCAGTTATTTGTTTTTTGTTTAATAAAATTGTTATTTTCGGTTGATCTTCTAAATTTTTTTCAGGGTTCTCGAATCAATTTATATTATATTAGACAATGGAAGTCCGAACTGATGAAATTACGGACCGCTTGTTTGACATTTCAATAATGACCGATATATTTTTTATTCATTAAAATTAAGTATAAGTTTTGGTATTATGTATTTTGAACCAGGTGTTGTGATACTTTCCACCAAAAATGGTCAAAATGTAGATCATATAATTCTACGGAATAGTGCACATCTACTTCAAGAATGTATCCTGTGTGTTATCGTCTGCAATACTATTGATATCTAGCTGACTTCTTTCACCGGAGGTCACTCATGTGGATTCTCCAAAAAGCAGTGATTGAGACATATTGAGACATATTGAGACATACTATGACCATACAGATTCATTGCATCCAAGTGAATGATGAAGATTTGTCGACATTATAATTTGAAAGATACGGATTGTTTGCAATATGCTTTCTCTCCAAACATTGAATAATACCACCTCGTATACCATTCCGGAAAGAATGAACCATATAGATATCAGTTGATAATTCCAACTCGATGTCTGTATACTACAACATAGTATTCCAAGAGAAACCTTGGGATGCAAAATAATGAGCAAAGTCGAATTTGTATGTACTCAAAGTCATGTTTCTGGAATTTTCGAAAATATCACACAGTACCAGAATATTTGATTTCAACTATATGCCAGAATATTCACCCAAATCGTGACATGGTTCATACCTGCTTCACTCATTACTCTATCACTCTAACTGAATCATCATCAGAAACATGCATTCCATTAATTTTGTCATGAAAGTCCACTTTCGATGGTATACTTGAATACATAATTCAATTTATCTAAAGCATCGATGGAGCTGTACAAAAAAACACAGTTCTGTCTCATAAGTTGAAATTTTATCATATTTTGGAAAATATTTCCTCTTTTCCACAAAATATTTTCAATCTGAATATCGCTCGACTCTTGGAGAGTTGCAGTCATGAATTTGAAACCATCAATGAACTTCAATTTCAAAAACATTTTTCTATTTGCCCATTTTGATCTTATTCTTTTCCATTAGTAAATATTTCGTGAGAGAAACATATTTCTCTTTAGTTTGAGCGATGACATCAACTTCATTTTTGTCAGTGCATGAATCGTTTATAAACAAGTGAACATGAGATTATGGAAAATTATGGAAATGAAGTTGGGCAATTTGAAGTTGAGGGTACAAACGGAATGTGTAGCTCTATTTATTCCTAATCTCATTACATGATATTAGTCATGTACTCTAATATCATGCTCTTCAAATGTCTTCCCACATATACCACATGGAGTGGCAATATTAAACTCATGCTTTCCCTCAGCAGTCAAATGATTCATTGAAACGACATTTTTCAAATATTTGTGATATATATATATTGGTGACGTCGGCTTTCAAGTTAGAAATGAACACTTCAGATGCATAGGCCTCTATATATAATACTAATTTGAGAAAAGAATAATCAAAAGAGCACTTTATGAGGTATGATAAAGCGTATGGTGCATGAAGATGAGTTCAATTCGGATGAGGATTTGGCTCATTTGTATCCATTAGTTCCACAATTGACTCGAAATCAGAGTATACAATGAATGGAACCCTCAACTGTTTCTCGATATTTTCAAATTTCATAATATTCTCAGATACATATTCACCGAATTTATCAACTCTGAAATTTGTGGTCGGTGTTGTTGTCGCCGATATGTTATTGAAATCGTTCAATTGATGTCGCAATAAAGCCCGCTCATTACCAAAGTACAATAAACAACCACTACAAAATTACTTTCTATGATCGTGTGTAGATATTGTTTTGAAACTAATCTCGATTGATCTTCAATCCAACAATAATGACTATTACCAGAATCATCCATTATATTCAGCAGATTCACGTGACTATCAAATTTACGTTCAGAATAGTGTAACGTGCCAATAACTTATTATTCAATTCTATAATTTTTTATACTATTTTCCAAACGATGAACATTGATAGAGCAATCATTCATAATCTTAAATTTTGGAATATCTCTTAACTCAACTGGAAAATCTATACGTGCTACATTCTACACGGAGGAGAAGTGATGGTGTGATGAAATTTCATACACTCTCACATTGGCCAGGATACAAAGCTCAAGTCACAGCACTCGCAAAGCAGTGCTGATCCTGATTGACAACATTCACAACACTTTTTATCAACGCGATGAATTTGAGTAACTTGATGTAAGAAGACCCTCCAAAGGGGCTATACTAATAAACATCCACCTCCATATACAGAATTATCTCCATGGTATAACCTGAAAATATGTTTTTTCACATTCAATCAGCAATGTTGTAAATAACGTGCAAACACCTCTATATTAACTTTTACACATTTATGGATCACTAACACTTCTCCGAGTAGTTTCATTATTATCTACTTCAATTCATTGAAGAATGTATGGTTATTCATATGGTGATTTTGAACTATTCACCTTGTAGCTCATTTTACACTTGAATGTTGTGCGTATAATCTCAACACCGTCTCCATATTGAACACATGCGTTTATTCTATGCTGCAAAGTTCTCTGATGTACATTCATCCGATCGCTCACAATATTCCGATTGCAGCAAAATTGTGTCTGCATTGCTGGAGGTGTTGGAGGGTTTAACCTCCGCCTTTTCGATGTTGATTGGCCTTCACCATTCGCGGGAGTACAGGAATCCCGCTGATGACTACGCAGGTTGCCATTCCGAGTGAAACTTTCTCCAGGTACATCAAGGACGATATCGATTGTCAAGGTCAAAATTCATGCTCAAGGTCATATGTCGTGTACATATCTCGAGGTCGTGCGAGGTCATTCAAGGTCACATGCTGTGCACATCGCTCAAATAAGTCGTATGATGTCATTTTAGATCAACGTAGAGTGGAGGGGGAAGGTTCAGAACCGTCATTAGCACCCTACTAGTAGATATGTTTGAAATAATGGTCACATTTAATGAATAAATAGGAAAGTTATTAGACGGATAAAATAATAATCGTTACCAAATGGATACGTAAGTTACCTCAAGCATGTCAGGCCCCTATTTCGAAAAATATCCTAGAAGTTATCGCAAAATTGAAACTATCGCGCGAGAAAATAAATACAAGCAATCTGACAAACTGATGCGACGAGGTCGTGATTTTGTTTTGTGTTGTCTTTAGGTAGGTACCTACCAATTGATAGTTGTGAACATACCTTGTTTTGAACTAATTTTATCCAAGGTCACTATTAATAATTACTGTCCGAGATATTCGGCTTCTCATACCAAGAGAAAGTTAATATGTGATTGGGTAGTTGGAATGTGAAGATGAAACCAAAATTATGAGAGGTCGGCGAATCTTGCGTTATATAACACTATCAATCGAATGCTATCTGATTCTCTCGAATATTCTGGACTGTTCGAGGAATACCTAGAGGGCGAAACTACCACCCCTTGATCAGTCAAAAATGATCTGGAATACTCCAGCATGTTCTGTTTGAAAAGGTTTCCAAAATCGGTTTTTCTTCAACCAGCTGTCGCCCCCTCGCGTACGACAACGGAAGTTGAATTTTGTGCGAACCAAGAATTAACAAGATCTTAAATCTAATGAAAACACTTTTTCCACACCAGAACAAGATCTTACTTTTCGACGTGTGATTCCTAAGACGTGTTGGACTATACGCAGTGGAAATCGATCGTTAAACAGTCATGTTAGAACTACCATTTCGCAAATAGTGGTCGATTGAATGAGTAGAACACTCCACTCACGCTCACCAACCGACTACCGTCTCTAACCCCGACTATTCTCGAATATTACAGAATGTTCCGGGATCTTCTGGGATGTTGTAAAATGCTTTGGAATACTCTGAAACACTCTGGACTGTTTTAGAACTTTCTAGAATTCACTATTTTCGAATATAGGTAAATAACTATTTATTCAATAACCTGCTGACAACAAAACAGTTTCCAACCCTTTGTTTTTATGAAAAAATGAATGAAAAATAGTGATCAGCATATCAAGGAATGTAAACATTATATTTCGAATTGCCAATTGCTATATATTTTATTTTTATAATACAAATATGATATAATATGATATCATCATGTTATTGAAACAAATTAAATATGCACCATAAAAAAAAAGAAATGAGTAAAAAGTATCTCAACAGACACGATTATAATTTTCATTTTCTCACTTTTCACCTCTAATTTTGAAATAACTATAATGAGTCAACTATGTATCTTTCATTATAATCTGAAGAGAATTCGCGAAATGAGTAACTCAGTTCTTCAATAAAACAGGTATCGAACTTCCGTCTCATGACCATGGAAGTTCGATACTCTCATGAATTTGAAAAACCACAAAATATGAATGAATTGAATGAATGGCCGGTCAGTGCAATTTCGAAAGATTTTTTTGCAATAAAATGTTACCCACTAAGTTTTTCCTATCATTTTTGCATTACTCTTTCTCTAATTTTCCAAACACCCAGTACCTCGACTCTCCCAACATCATGTAATCATTATTTTCGTCCCCATTACCTTCTAGATTGGTGAGGTGACTGATGTCTCAAAACAATTTTCAATTCATTTCCTTAGTTAGTTATTCTTTCAGAAATATTTCAAAATTTTTTTTGATCGCACAAAAATACATTTAACACCCCGTACTAATTCCCAATTGGCCCACCGTATATTCATTATTTTTTGGCAACAATAAAATGTTTTTCAACATTTTGTTTTGATACCTGAAAAGGCTATTGCGGTTTTATGAACTTTTTAGTGAAAAACTGTTTTTTTCAATTAGATCTTCTTCGGGATATTCAGATCACTTTCTATTACTTCAACTTCAAACGCGGACGTTTGTTCTCCATTCCGTTAAGATTGATAAGGGAGAGGTCAGTTTCACGCTATCTGTGAATCCAATCAAATAATATTACCTGTAGGCTCTGATCGATAACGGCCCTCTTAAACTCTTGAAAATCGGCAATATTTTTCAATGATCTCTTATATCACAAGACGTAGTTCGAAATTTAATAAATACGATTTCATTTGGCTTTATAGATGTCTTGACAACATTTGGAGAACCTAAAGATAACAATATCTACATGCCCTGCCTTAACCGACAAATGACGCCATACGCCTAAAGTTTTAATCTCATATATTCTGTTCTATGAAAGTTAATACCAAGTGCACATAAGTCTATAGTATTGCAGATGAATGCCTGACTTTGTTCCGTAACTGCGCCGTCAATGAGAGCGTGGGGCAACTCTACTCTACTCACTATGATATATTGTCTAAAGAGGGTGTGCGGCTATGCCGTATAATCTGACAAATTGAATTAGGGCGTCGAGATACAATGGGGGCGACACTTGTTTATAACAAACATCGTCATAGCTATTAGGATTTCCACATCTGATTGATATGAGATAAAAGACAGGAAAACTGCGCATTTTACTTGTTATAAGGGGTGGGATATATGCAGTGAACGTCAAAATTTTGCTACGTGGGACGGCATTGGCTGATCGATTTTTTGTGCATTTTTTGAATACAATCAAAAACATACAGTCGCATGTATTATAGTAAAAAGAGTATAGTATTTTAATGCTCCTACTATATTGGTACTAGATTTGACGCTCAAAAAGATTTACCCATCAACATTTACTGTCAGCTCTTTCTCAATGAATCATTCATTTGGATTTACAGACTTCTTCATTATTTGTTATAGATGTTATCTTACAAAGGAGATTAGATACTTATATAGCCTATTTCGTGTCAGCATTTTATGAAGTGATGACCTAGCAAAAAAGGTGGATTCCATACATTATCCACTGAGGTGCGCAGGTGCGTCATCATGTTTATAATACAGAAAATTCTGCAAAATGTTCAGTAGAATATTTTCCATATAATCTGGAAGAATTATCTACAGAAAATATATATGTTTCCGAACAAACTCTCATAAAAAAAATATAGCCCTATAAAAATTTCATCCAATATACCAATCCAAACATTGATCCCAAAACGTTCCTAAAAATTTATATCATGGGTTCGACGCTTGTTCTCATCACAACACCAGACAGCGCTGTTTCGACCCGCCATAGGTCTCATCAGTGGTGCTAGGCTGAATCACAAAGGCATTGCTGGACTCAGTTGTCTTCAAAGACACGCCTAAATATGAAACAGCGCTGTCTGATGTTGAATCATGAATGTGTTTTGTTTGGGCTCTAACTAACAACCAGTTGACTTGCAGTGAAAGGCAGCGGACGAATCTCGTCGGCGGTCGATTTCGAATCTTCGCTTTGCCACTGACCGCCTTGGCTAGCTTCGTTCATGTTTGATATTCAAAGATTGAGTTCTCTGTCGATCCCATATATGGCTACTTCGTGAGTGGAGATGGCATCGCCCTCACTTACTCAAGTTGACTTCAGCAATGCATTTGTGGTTTATGCTAGCACACTTCAGCAATGCATTTGTGGTTTATGCTAGCACCACGGATGAGACCTATTGCGGGTCAAAACGGCGCTGTCTGGTGTTGAAAGATAAATGCGATGTGGTTGGGTTCTAGTTTACAACCAGTTGCCTTGCAGTGAAAGCTGCAGTGAAATACAGACGACAAATCTCGTCGGCAGTCGATGTCGAAGCTTGGCTCTGCAACTGATCACCTTGGGAAGCCTCGTTTATTTTTGATATTCAAATTTCGATATTCGAATTTCGTATTTTAAGTATATTTTAGTATAAAGTACCGATTTCCAGTTTAAAGTCGAAATTTCGAGTTCAATGTCGGAATTTTGAGTTTAAAATCGTAGTTCTCAAATTGAAGTCAAAATTTCGAGTATAAAGTCGTAATTTCGAGAATTGAGTCGGAATTTTGAGTTCAAAGTCATAGTTCCCAAATTGAAGTCAAAATTTCGAGTATAAAGTCGTAATTTCCAGAATCAATTCGAAATTTTGAGTTTGAAGTCGTACTTTCGAGATTAATGTCGAAATTCGAAATCGAGTTTTTAAGTCGTAAGGAATGAATTATTTCGCGAAAATCGTAAATATAATCAATTAGAAAGAAAATTTATAGTCGTATTTGAAACTTCAATCACACCAATATACGAAAATATTAATGATACTCCTTTCACGATTGCAAAACTTCAACGTTCAATATTATCACTAATAACCTTAATGTCATTTCATTTCGAAAACTGTTATTACTTTCCAAATCACTTGCTCCGAAAGGCAAAGAATTGCAATATATTCGGCTATATTTGATTTACGACAGAGCCCTTATTGGAAAAACGAAAAAGTTGATAAGAATTTCAGTACATTCATAATGTATATACCTTCGGCTGATTTAGGTAAGCAAGCCATGTATTTTATTGGTGCAAATCTCAGAACTCTGTGACAAACACAGATTCATGTTGGCGTTGTATTGTTTGAATGAGTTCCGTAAATTATATTTTTTTCTTCTGATATATTTTCACATTTTGCATTAAAATAATCAATATAGTTTATTCAGTATTATAAATATTGTCCACAAAAACAGTTAAGCACTACTATTCGTTAGTATACCAGGAAAATAGTCAGGTTTTACACAAAACTTTGGAAGGAAACTGTATTGAAAGCAGAATACTACTCTTTCTCTAGAGACATTTTGTGCATTGTAGACAATTTTGGAACGTCAGCTATCGAAAATGTATATAAACCTCATAATGAAGAAAAGAGAAATGAAAATTTCTATGTTTTTTACCACTTTTATTTGTAACTAACGTTACTGCAGTTTCGTCCTATACGGACATTTTCTAACTTAAAATTTGTCCTATACGAACAAAAAATTTCCGTATAGGACGAAACTGCAGTAATGTTAGTTACAAATAAAAGTGGTAAAAAACATAGAAAGTTTCCTTTCTCTTTTCTTCATTATGATTTCCTACCACATAGTAACGGCTACATCCATCAATTTATCTAAACCTCATCAAACAAAAAGTAATTTATCTATCTCAATGGTACTGTACTAGTTGAAAAACTTGAAAGAAACATCATCCTTCATGATTGACCGTCAATCTGCTAAATTTACCTCTGTATTTCAATCAATATTCAATCTTTTTCCTAATTTTTCATTTCATTCACCAGAAACTACGAGTATCAGCCTCTTATCAGCGCCGGGTAGGTCAGTTGCAATATTACCATATTGATTCACTTTATTCACATAACTGGTGTTATGTTTTATAAATAGCAGAGTTTGAAATTATTTCAATTTGAAAATATCATATTTTGCATTCCACAAATTGAAATTATGAAAATCTTCAGATTCAAAATCCGATTTTCTTTTTTTATTTTCTAAATAGTACCTAGAACACGCCACTGCTGAAGAGACCGTCGCGTCGGGTAGCGCTTTGTTAATCTAAGGGGACCTTGGAGAATACAATGAAAAACAATCTGGACTGAACTCTCCCCATGCTACAGTTTTACCACCAAGAAAATTATTGTATTGCTTAACTAATCATCTACTTTTTAGCATCTCCACCTCCATTAACTTAGCTGCACGAATTAAAAATTAATTTTATCTTTGTTACAACTTTAATTAAATTGAAATATGAACTACTTTCGCAGCGGATGTCAAATTTCAGTTCAACTTTTTTAAATTATCTTGGTGCCTAACGACAAAAAATTATGATACAACTTCTGTCAAGAGAATTAAATGTAGAACCTTGCAATCTTGGTGTAATTAGTGGATACCTTCCTAATAAAAACATTATCTTAAGATTCCACTGAGATTCGAAATACTTTTTTAAACGAGGTACATCAACGTTGTTAAAGGAAAATATTAGGCACTGATATAGGTACACTGAATTAGTTTATGAAATGCATACTAAGTATTAAGTATTTAGTATCAATATATTGACCAAAGATTGCATGAATACTGCCTCTCTTTGTAGATCTGATAGAAAAAGCATTTTGTTTGCACTTTGGTCACGATAACTACAAGCTTATCATAGTAATACATTTTATTTGGAAACAAAAACAGATATTCAGCAAATAGTAACAAAAAAAAATAAAAACATTTTTTTACGTTATTACGTTATGTAACTCTCAGTTTTCTGTTCGACTTGCAGTTGGTGTGAAGTGTAGTAGTAGTTACGTAGGAAAGTTTTCCACATGGGTTTTGTTATCAGTACAGAGCAACTTTTTGAAATGTCGATAAAAGCTCAAAGAAGTCGACCCTTTCGTCACGAATGAAAACAAACTGTTTAAAAAAATCTGTTTGTAATCTGTTTTTCCGTTAACCAGCTGTCGCACCCCTACGAACGACAACCCTCAGAAGTCGAAACTTGTGCGAGCTAAGGATTAACGGGGTCTCACCATTTAACGTGTGATTCCTAACACGGGTTGGACGATAGCAAGTGAAAATCGANACCGACCAACACGGCGGTCAATTCGAGTGAGTGAACAAAGCACCCACGTCGAACCGATCGGCTACCGACCGACTCTATACTCATACTAAACAGAGTAGTTCACAGAAATTAACTTGAACAAAGATGCACAAATTAATATGAATGGCTATAAATTAAATTCTTTCCACAAAGAACTCATTTATCAAATGTATAAAATCGTGGTATTTGTAGTTCAAGGAGGATCAAATTGAATTTCGAAGTGACGGGCGGAATAAAGCGGGATAAGTCAGTCGAACACTTCACTTGAAATTTTCTTTGGAAAACAGACAAAAGTCCACAACCTTTTATCGATGTTCCAGGTTATCAAGATTGCTCATGTTTGGGTAACTTCTCTTCTGGTTGAAATGTATCAGCCTCGGAGTGCGCTTTCCTATTTTAGCAACGTGATTGATATCCGCTTTGACACTCAACAAATTAAGCTACGCAGCTAGCAGAATTGTGAGCCCTAACTTAAATATTATTGGTTCTGCATGTCACATTTACCTTCCTGAGAGAAAACTGATAAAAAGGAACATCAAATTTCACTTGGATACTGTTACCCCAAGTCGAAATTCGATAAGATATAGAACTTTTCGCTGAAGATGTGCATGAGCAGCTAATGTTTGGATAGCCATATGAAAAAAAAGACAAGTGTGCTGTCATCAGTATAGTACAATATTTTGATATTTTATAACAGATCTTCGACAAAGATTTTTATGTACCCCATGATATGAGTTTCAACTAAAAGGGTATGTTGAAAAGGACACGGAAAATAAAGTGACGTCACGTCAAATCCAATATGGCGGACTCCCGAAAATAATAAATTGTTTTATACACCACTAAGGGAAAAAAATTCAAAATTTCGGAAAACAAGATGGTCGCCATACTAATTCATAATAAAGGTTGGGGAAAGTTTTATGGTGCTCCTACAACATTTTGTAGGAAGCTACCGTGCAACAATGACACATTGCATGAAATGAACAGCCTAACTGTGATAACTGAAAAATAAGAAATAAATTAATAGTAAACGAACATTTTTGAGTACAAGCTTTTATTAACATGCACTAAAAAAATGAAAATAAACTTTGAATTAGATCGAACCCATCAATTTATTACATTACACAAGTTATTTGATAAAAACCCTTGTCAGATTCACCTGTGTAGAAATAAGATTAAAATATGCATTTTGATTGGACAAGTATATCTAAGGAATACTATACCTACATCATAATGGTTATCGAATTTTCACACTATGGATTTTACTTAAGATGCGTTTCGCTACACAGTAGTTTCATCAGTTGGGATGGTAATTACCTACCTATATA
>WOGL01001616.1:0-11056 GCA_015342145.1 Leptinotarsa rubiginosa | reverse complement strand
TTTAATGACAAGCAGCATCTCTTTTAGGCGACGTTGGCAAATTGCTTTGTTCGAGACGGTAAGAACCTGAGCTGTAACTCCATAACGCAAGTTCAACTGAAAAAACCTAATGAAGCAACTGCGATATTATGAAGAAAACCCTGAACCATACAGAGAGGGTGTTGTTCTCAAACTATTATAATCTATAGCATGATATTGAATAGAACCCAACCAGAAAAAAATCTGAAAATGGTGGTGCATGAGAGAAAATGAATGACAATTCAACAGGTAGGAGGCTACCACTGCCCAGAGAGCAAAGAAGAGGGGAGAGAGAGATAGAGAGAGAGTCAGAGAGAAGTAGCATTTTTGTGTTCATACTGCCGTTAAAACCGTTGATAAATTCAAAATATTATTATTGTTCCTGGTAATTATTTAATTGAATTTTACGTGTTTCTCATGTTGTGCAAACACAGATACCTTTAGAGGTCTGCCTGTTAAGCCTAAGGACCCGGGTACAATTTCAAAGGATGGTGGCGGTGATGTGGAGGCGATGGCAAGGTGTTCATGCAAATGCTCACTCCTGATTGATACGCACTTTTGCTGGGTCGAGCTTTTTTTTTCAAGTGCGTAACAGTGCGGACCAATTAGAACGACCCAGCAATATTATGGACCAATCAGGAGTGAGCATCTGCATGGACCCCCCGCTATTGCCCCCACCATCACCCCCTCCACCCTTTGAAATTATAAATACAAGTGAACTTGTAGCTCTTCAGTCAGCCACTGCTGAGACTTCAAGATATACCCTTCGTCCTCGCAGTTAAATCACAGTATGTCTCAGTCCGTGTCACCTTTCGAAAACAACTGTAATGTTCTTCACTATTATTTCACAGATTAAATGATTCAATAAAATTCCTCGAAGATTTTTGACTGCCGGCCATTATATAACATCAGCTCATGAGCATCATAAAATGTCACTTCTCTCTCAGTCAGTTGATATTTTTTTATATAAAAGAATATGTAGGTAGCACTTATTTAGCAAAGGTAAGAAACAGCAGGATATGTTATTTTCAACCAAGCTAGAAATGAATTTACTATCAGAGTCATTAGGTACATAAAACCAGCCGATGGAAAGCCATAGTTTCAAAGTCCAACACAAACACACTACTTATTAGATTTAGTTGTTCTGTATTAATCAATGCAGTTAGCAAATAGCTGTTTGTGCCTGCTTGATGAGAAATAGAAACTCTTCAGGTATCTACAAGAGTTCAACATCAACAGCATTTGAAAAATAGATGCTGATCAAACCAAACAGAGCATATTCAGTCCTTCAATTATTGTGCATATTTATAAAAAATCCCGTCTATGAAATGGCATCCCTGAAGTGAATATGTTCCCCTACATTCAACAATAATAAAGATCTTGTTCGAAACGTTCTTGCTCATTTCAAAGTATTCCTGAATTGATTTGATGGTGTACATTACGTTTCATAGAAGTCAAATATCTAGCTATCACCTGCGATAGAAACTTCAGATGGAACTCTCAGTTGGAAAAGCTTCTACATGAAGCCAGACTATCCCTATGGACATATCGAAGCATCTGTGAAATAGATTGGGGCTTAGGACCCAAACAAATCCATGGTAATTGTGATTATTGTCAGACCATTGACAATATGAAGCAACGGTCTGATAACCGAAAGCTTTACAGGAAACGGCTAAAACGAAGTTCTCTAGTATACAGACATGTTTGCCTAGCCACCATCGGCTCTATCCGCACCACATCGTCAGCGGCCACAAAAAACATTCAAGACCTATCTGCTCTCCACCACCTTCTGTAGAGAGAGGCATACAAGTCGCAGACCCAGCGGATTCAACCTGCTTAGGGTCCTATACGACCGTATTTCAGGCAGAAATTTATGACATTGATTTGTGGTAAATAATAAAAATTTTCTTGGATTCCTATTTTGTCTTCCAGTTCAGTAAACTAACTGTGACAGCGTGTTCGTGTTTGATTATTTTGTGTTGGTAGGAGATTTCAATTTGAACTATCTTGGGAATTCATTTTATATCAGCAAAATCAAAAAACTTTTTATGGTTTGAACCACTTCATGACTGAATCCACCCGTGTTACAAATAATTCTGGAATTTTGATAGACTATGTTGTCTTTATTGTTTTTATTTATCTGTCTTGGTTCATCACCTAAAATATATGATCATTCCGTATAGTTTCAAATTTTAGTTCAACTAGCATGGGACTTGACTTCAACAACTTCAACAAATTAAGGATTTCAGTGAAATAAACGTAAATACCACTGAATATTACTGGAGTTTTTTCCCAACACCAAACCGTTATTTCAACACCTTGACACGTGTTTCGATCACCAAGTGATCATCTTCAAGAGGAAGATCAAACTAATCATACTTGCAAAGCTATCCTTATTTATACTATAGATACATGCGTCTTGAGTGTCTTAAATTAATTTTACAATTTGCCTTATCTACTTGTCTTAAATTACATAAGGACACATTGTAAAATCAATTTACACAAATATGCAAGGCATACGAATTCTCTATTTTTTAAAGGCTTCAACCAGATTAATAATTTGTCTGTTATTGTTACATCTGCCAAAACCCTTTCTAATACGGATTCTATTTGAATGAAATAAATCTATCTAATCATCTTATGAAGAGACTTGGTATTGTCTCTAACTGATAGATGAAGTGGCAGAGCACATACTTATTGCCTGCTCCACTACGGACTGTGTCAGGTTCACAATGTTTGACACGAGTTTCTCCGGCCATGAGACTGGAAAGATCATTCACCAAATAACTTAATCAGTTTCTTTAATAAGATTAACTTATTTGGAGGAGTTTGAACTGGTGTGCAAGGAATAGACCCGCTAATTTTGAACCTCGCTCCAAAAATGTTCATTGAATTGCCAGACTACAAAGATCTGAATGTGATAACAGTAATTGTGTTAACAGTGTTTGAAGAGTTCTATTTGTTTTTAATTTAATTAAGTTGATTTCGATGACTTGTGTGAACAAATATGTAGGTCACCAAAAAATCTATCTATTGAATATTTTTGGTAATTTTTACTGGGTGCAAGCCTTTTGTATCCATCGGTTGATCACGTTCTTAAGGGCCTGGTGGCAAATTCACTTCCTGCTCAAACATAAAGACAGTGGAGACCAAAGAAAACAAAGAGAGATGAAGATGGGATACAGTGAACACTGCCTTCAGAATTTTCGATGATAAGTACAGAATTTCAATTAAACGTATAACAGATAACCATAACTTTCCCATAGCGAATGTCAAGCACTTGTATTGCCCCATAACAACCTTACACATTTAATGTCTACAGGAAGACAAACATTTAGATGGGTTTTTCACGTTGGAAAGCACGTTTATGATGTATTCAGGTTTATGCGACACAAACAGTACTCACATCGGTTGATTTACTTTTTTCTTCTTTATGTTTCGACCTCCATCTGAGCTGTTACGAGTAAAAAAGAAATATAAAGACTTGAAAAGGGTTTTTACATCTATAATTTACATTACACTCATGTTGTAAAAATGATTCAAAGTAATCCAAGGAAACATTTGAACCTATCAGTTATCTATTGAATTGATCCAAACCATTGTTTTTTTTTTCAAATGAGTTACGCATATTTAGAAAAACATTTACAACAACTGAAATCCAATATTTGATTTATCCTCATGGAGAAATAAGATGTGCTGATAATGGATTCAGAACAGAGATTACACCTACATGTATTTTATGAGTATATTCTCACAGAAATCCAGATAAAAAAATAACAAATTTAGAGCTTGTTAAGTTTCTCAAAGTACAACCGATTTTCTAGTTGACAATATCTTGAATGTTTAGTATTTATCAACAAAAGAACACAAATTCATTTAATCACGTTTCAATCAGATCAATCCACTAAATAACTGCACCACAACATAAGATTAACTAGAAAAAGATAAGAAAGTTATGATAAGTAAAAAAGTTACATTGTGAACTTGAGAAAAAAGACAGGAAGGAAAGGATATAAAAAAAATCAGAAAGGAAATGAAAGCAAATATTAACAATTAAAAAATTTTGTAGGTTTCATCATCTCATCTAGATGTTTTACTCATATATACCTATCAAATAGTATTATTAGTCAAAAGAAAAATGGTCCACGATGTAGACATTTTATGTGAAATAGAATTTTAAAAGCAGTTCATAAATGGGAATAATAACTGAAACCTGAAAATTATAGGGAAAATAGTAAATTATTATAAAAACCTTTTGAAACCTCATTAGAAATGTTAAATCTGCTGAAAATATGCAAGTTTAGCCACCTGCATCAGGAAAAAACAAGAAACTAATATGAACTCACTTGCGTTTCTTGAAAGCATAAGTCAAGTAATAATCAGTTTTGACATAATTATTTGGAATTTCCCAAGAGCATGTTAGATTATCCAGATTTCTTCCAATACAGGTAAAATTGGTAACATTTTGAGGAGCAACTGAAAAAAAAACCAGTAAGTACCCATGCTCATACACAAATAATGGGGAATAAAAAAAATTAGTATACTTACCACCAACAGAAACAGTATTCATACAGACCAATCTGTAATCTTTACCGTTTTCTTGAAAAGATTCATTGAAGCGGCAATAATAATTATCACTGTCCACTTTAGATGGTTTATCGATGTATAATCGAATACTTGAAGAGTTGACAATTTCAATCTGAAAAAAAAATCCTGTCAAATTCTCAGTTCAAGTTGGACTTTTATCATTAGTTACTTATAATGCGACTTCCCTCAGAAACTTTCTTGAACGCCAATCAATATTTTTATTAATTGATTGGCCCCACATCTGGTATTTTTCAGTATGATGGATTTTTCAAAAAACTTCATGAAGGATTTGAAGTAGAAAACATAAAAACTTTCACAGAATGATCAGGTTATTTTTCTGCAATACCGACTTGTATTTTTTCATATTTTTCAGTTGTCTCATAATTGAAACATGTTGTTCATCAACCATGGAAAAATTACAATTATTCTGATTATGAAATTCCAAATTTCGAAACGTACAAAAAATATTTTGTTGAGTGAATGAACACACTGTTCATAAAAATAAGGTGAACTTTAATTTGTTTCAAAAAAAATGTATTTATTCATCAATTTCTATTTTGTTCTCTTCAAAGTAGTCCCCCTCAGATATAATACACTTGTGCCAGCGTTTTTTCTAATCCTCAAAGCAGCCCTGATATGCAGTTTTTGGTTTGTCCTTGATCTCTCTCAGCAATTTGGTTTTTATCTCAATTGTCGCAAAACGCTGTCTTTTCATGAGTCTCTTCAACCTTGGGAACAGAAAAAAGTAGCAGGGGGCCAAATCTGGTGAATACGGTGGCTGATGCATGATTACAGTGTTGTTTTTGGCCAAAAAATTACGAACAAGCAATGACGTGTGAGCAGGTGCATTATCCTGATGCGAAAGCCGTGAATTGTTTTTCCACAATACCGGATGTTTTCTTCATACTGTTCTCGCAGGCGGACATAAGTTCAAAATTCCTTACTGACAGTACGACCATGTGGCAAGAACTCCTGGTGCACTACGTCACAGTAATCAAAGAAATTAGTGAGCAAAACCTTGACATTTGATCAAATTTGGCATGCTTTTTTCGTCTTGGCCCTCCTAGGCTCTGCTATTGGGACGATTAGACTTTGGTTTGGACTTAATAACCATATACCCATGATTCTTCACCGGTTATGTATGACACTTAAGAAAATCTGTATCGCAACAACATAAAAAAAAAATAAAAATCGCTAATCGAATATTCGTAGCCCGCGAAATTTGAACATTCACCTTATTTTTTGAACAGACCTCGTATAATTATATGCCCCCAGAAAGTTCTGAATACATTTTATCATTATTTCAAACAAATACCTACCATATCTTTTGGAATTGGATCTTGATTCCTAACAAAATATAGGTACGAACTCGCATTTTCACATTTCTTTGCAATGTCGGGATAAAGATTACAGGTGATATTCAAAGATTTATCATACTCGACTACTATGTCACCACGTGGAATTGTAACTGAAAAAAAAGTATATTTAGATAATCCTACCTGACTCTTAGTTTTATATATATATTTAGTTTATAACAATGTAGGCAGTTAAATGAAACCTAGCTGCAAACTTCTGCATTCGTGATCCAATATTAGACAGCTGTTTTCATCTGCCGCAAATCTCAACACTGTTACTTGGCTAGATCACAAATGCAACATCTGAGCCCAGCTTTTCTAATAAACAATCCTAGTCATTTCGACTTCCCTACAATGATGTCATCTACAAATGTCCTACTCATGTCTAATTACAATCAGAATTCTCTGCAATACAAAGGGGTGAAGACCCTCCCAATATATTCTGATGTATTCCTCTTGACAATGTATGGAAGAATGACTAATAGAGTACAATGAGTGAATGAAATGCAAAATTTGTGAAAAATTTGCTAGAAAAAACCCCAAAGAAAATATTTTTTTCTATCCAGTCCCTGAAAGACTCTAGGAACGCAATGGTTCTGATATATTCACATATACTGATAAAAGTTGTCTTCTTGATGCATACTCAAACTGGCTTGGGATTTTGCTAATTAAAAATTAAAGTGCTGAAGCTGTGCATTTTTGCAAGGTTCGGCTTCCCAAATATTTTTGTTATCGTTAATGTTCCATATAGCAGCAAAATATCTCATAAATTTGCCAGCGATCGGAATTTTACCCTTGCCGCACGTAGTCCTAGATATCCTCATTCAAATGGATTGGCCCAAAAAGCTGTCTCAATCGCGAAATGTTTTCTTAGAAAAACATTAGAAGGGGGGAAAAGAGATTTAAGCAGTGCTTTTTCAAATTATAGAAATTAACCATTACATGGACTATTCACCATTACAGCTTTTAAATAGTAGAATTTGCAAGACCAAAGTTCCAATTGTTAGTGAACTGTTGGAGCCCAGTTTGTGAGAGAATGTTAAGAAAAAATTCTTGCAACAAAAAACAAAGAAGTTACAGAAGGTTCTAATGTTACAGTGTTCAATCATAAACGTAAAATATGGAAATCGGCTAAAATTGAAAGACTTCATGAGAGTCCTAAGTCATATATATGTTACAAGGCTGCCAAGGCAACGCTATCAGAAGAAACCGTGCTGAAATCAGACTTTCAGACAACACCTTTAAAATTACTGAAAACAATGTTCATGAGCCTGAGTTTGAAAATAAATCTGCTGATAGTGATGTCATCTCCACTTTAAATAAATCTAAACCTTTGTCCTTCGATAACAGTCGTATAGTTCAAGACAACCAAAGAACGTCATTTGTATGCCCTGATAAGTTTGAACTACAAGTTACAAATATATAGATCACTCGTTCTGGTAGTTATTTAAAAACCAGATAGATTAATTTTATGAGGGGAGATGTATAATGTTGTGTGAAATTATAATTGTATTACTACTGCCTCTTTAGGCAACTGGTAGTACATGCTGCCTATTGCAATGTATTGTACCGGCAGACTATGAATAGTGTTCTGTGACTGGTAGTGGTTGTCTGAAAAGTGTTAAGGGCTGTACAATAAATAATCGTAATTACGGAAATTGTGTCATTAGTCTTCCCTGTAACAAAGAGTTATACAATGTATATCAGGATTCAATAGAGGAAAGTATAACTATTCACAAATACTGAGCATATTGAACATGATTACTTTATCCCATATAAGATTTTATCGGATCTCATATTCTTGTACCTATTGAAATAGTTGAGCTTTGTATTCGTTCTATAAATCTTTGGAATGGAGTAATGTTTGGAATCAAAATCAAATATTCTTGTCAAAATTGTTAATACTTCATGTTATTATTGACGTTAATTCTGGTTATTCTACTAATGCAGGCTAGACAGCAAAATCATATTTTTTTTTCTCTTCTCTTTCTATGCAGTGAGGATTAACAACTGTACCCATAGAAAGAAAACTGAGCATTTTAATAAATTAAATAGAAACATGAACAACTTTTCAACACATTATATGACTGATACTTACATCCTAAAGTTCCTCCCTGCAAACAATATCCAAATTTATCTTCTGCTCCCACACATCCAAAAAATAAAATTAATATAAATATTCCATTTGTTTTTTCCATTACAACTGTAGTTTCACAAGCTTCCTGAAAAAAAAATCATTGTAGAAATTTTTATTCAGTTAACAAATTCAACAATTAAAAAGTGCTAGTTCCTCAAATTGTTCTGAAGTTAAAACAGATTAAGCATCATGAAATAAATGAATTTGTAGTAAAAAACACTAAATCTTGAATTTTTCAAATTTAAAAATTATGGATTTTCATATATGAATTAGCAAAAAAACAGGTGAAGATAGAAATATATGTCCATACATATCTTATTATTGTCATATTATTTATTATTATTGGCAAATCTTTTGAATATATAGGTACTTCAACCAGATATTTTTATTGACACAGTTAAATACCTACCTCTTAAATTTGATATACACTGTATACCAAATGTATACAGAGTAACTTTCTATTATATCTCATTGAACTGGAGACTGTTCCATTATGCAACACCTTGATCTTAATTTAAGTTGAAAATACTAGAGACAATTTCTGAGAAGTAAAAAAAATCCATTCAAGAATTATTTTGAATAATTTTTGTTTGTTTGACGTTTTATCATTTCCTTGAACTGTTGACGGCCGACGGATACAGATAAATTCAACAATACTATTTATAACTGAAAAAACATCTTGTAGGGTTTTCTAATTCAGAAATAGTCCCAGCAGAGGTATCGTCTATTATGAATTAGGCAACTTGATATAATTACTATTATCATATAATACAGATTTTTCCAAATCACAACAAAAAAACTGCCAGATAATATAAACACAGAAACACATGATTCAGCTGTGTATTTATTGATAAACTAAATTGAAAAAACAAAATTGGTTATGAAATACAACTATTATTTATTCCTTGAAATCACTGAACTTTGAAAAATAAGCTAAAATAACATACTTAGGTCGTTCTGTGATGCACCATTCTGAAAACACCAGTACTTCTGGGAAATGACAATATACGTAGACAATCAACTTGGATTATTGCAACATGTTCTCATGGAAATAATTCAATTTTTCCTTTAACACAAATTGAACCACAATCAACACATCACAATGTCACTAATATAAACTTGTTAATTTGGGAAATTCTCAAATTTCACGATTATTTTGCTGGTGCAAAAACATATATTGATAATTCACAACCACAAATGCGAGGAGAGAATAGAAAACACCATACACAGAACACAATGATGTCGCCAATGTTGCCAAACAAACTGCGCCACTACAAAAATATTAAATAAAAGGATGGCGTTGGTGTATCAACATATCATTTTAACCCAGAGTATATACGTGTCAAAACCTTTGAATGTTTTGTTATCGCTTTCCATTACTAATCCTACTCAAGACTTAGATATTGTTAATAAGTAATGGAAGAGAAGACTTTTCCTGAAATATTGTCAAACCCTAATCTTTGATAATTGAGACGAGTTCTTCAATTCAACATCAATCCATCAGTGAACAGATTAAGTATGATGCAAAATCTCACACAATTATCAAATGACGACATAATCAAACATAATTTTTAAAATATGGATTTGTCGATATAGAAATTACAGATGATGAATTCAAAATAAATAAAATGCATGATTTCATTCATTTTTCTGTCTCTACTCCAAATTTTCTAAATGCCAGTTATCAGCAAAATCAAATTCATCAACTGCAAACCTCGATTGATTGATGTGGGTGGCACCGGTGGAACAAATCACAATTTAAAGAACGTGATGAACGTCACAACTGTAATGAGTAAAAAAATTAAAAAACAATTTTGGTGTAATGATGAGCTCATAGGTGAATTTGAGAACTCGACTTTTAGAAACATCTTGTCAATCATACCATCACAGCATAGGTAACTATGCTGTGATACCATCTTGTCATTCATCATCATCTGAACTGAAGTCAGTTGAGTTGAGGCAATAAAGATATCCACAAAATGTTTAGTCATATAGTATTTTCCATTGGTGAAACAAGTGCAACTTTCTAATATAATGATAAAGGAAAAAAATACACTACATCTGCACTAGTTTCATCAATAGAAACTTTATTAGGATGAGAACACGTTTCAGACAATGTTGTTCCTGGCATTACTATACTTTTTGGTGTTTAAAATTACCAAGTTACATTTCACTCATTTTGTTACATTTCGATAAATTTTAAAATGACACTTATACACCAAAACTGACAATTGACGTATCAAAACTGACAGTTGACGTTTTATAACTGAAATTCACTGGCTGTTAACGTATCGTAATATGCAAGCAATTCATGAATTTAAGAAGCAATAATAAAGAGTGGACTATTGTGTAAAGCAAGACTTCGGCACTCCCAGGAAAAAGTTCCCTTATTGTATATTACTCAACAAAAAGAGAGTTGGTCATTTAGCGCCGATTTATGGAAGCATACCATGAAATTAAGAAGGAAAAAAGAAGAAAGAGAACTTTCTGCCAAATGCTACTTTTTTGACATACTTTGTTACTAATTTTTTTCGAGAAGAAGCAACACTGGTTTCAAATATGGCAGAAGGTTAAATCGTGTAATCGCTGCAACTCTCTAAACGATTCATTCACAGTGGCGGCACATAAATGTAGGTGCGTAGCATCTTTGTGTAGCATGAAAAGAAAAAATGGGGTGTTTTAGTTATATTTTTTTCCTTCGTCGAATTAGCGCATTACTCAATGAAATAATTCATCGTAGTTCAGTAGATGCCATACATAAATAAAAATCTAGTAGCTGGTAGAAAAACTGGCCTCATTTCCATAATCATTAATAATAAATCAGATTTCATGTAGGAACTATTCGAACAGAATACATTTTCACCTGAAATGATTTATTTTATGAATATATAATATCCCTCCGATTATCAACAAAACCAACCGCCACTGTTTTATGGTCAACTTACTTCAAATGTAAACA
>WOGL01001615.1:0-11057 GCA_015342145.1 Leptinotarsa rubiginosa | reverse complement strand
TAAAAATATATGTAATATTGACGTGAAATTTTGTTTGTTTCAAACTCATTCTTTGCCATTTTCTGAATTAACAATTCTTCAAAACTCAATAATAATTCTTCTTATTACATATATTATTCGAATCACTCACTGTCAGAAATAACTAAGATAAATGAATGAATTGTTGAGTTTTCCTTTCATATCATTAAAATGATTAATGAACTATAACATGATGATTTTCAATTCCACTAACTTCAGAGATAATTCTTGAAGTAATTCAATTAATTAATGTTAATGCATCGACTATTTATACAAGTGTTCACTTTAACTCTATATAAACAGAAATTGAAACTCAATATGATCTGATATTTTTGATCTTCAACATAAAAAATATAAACATTAGATGTTGTATAATTATTTGTTCACGGAATATTATTTCACCGTGTTGCAATGAAAAAAATAATAATTGTATTTATCATACTAGATATAAAAACAAAATATGTTCAATGAATTTCATTATTATTAAATAATTAAATCTCATTCTGGTAGAAGTAGGAATTGATTTCTCCAGTTGATAGACATTCAATTGAAGTTATGAGATTTTTTTTGGGTTCAGGGGACCTTCAGCAGGGGGAAGTGAAATAACATATCAAACTAGAACTAACTTCCGAAATTCAAACATTTACAGTGTACTTTTACGAAATTGGAGCCTCTATAATGATATTTTCTTAGTGAATTTACATTCTTTCATACAGTGAAATTCACAGATCATTGAAATTTCAATATAATTCCATAAAAAATCACGTAATTTTACATGTGTTACGAATTTAATGAGTATTTTCACATAAATTATCATGTAATGAAATTTACATCAAGTGTGAATTATATAGAATCGAACGTAAAAGTGTTAGGAATCACAGGTTAAATGGTAAGAAACATATTTTTCAAACTGATAATGTAACGTTGGCAACTAATTTTTTTTTATCTAATTTTACATTTTCCTTTTTACTGTGTAGTTTTAAAAGTTGTTCTTACATCAAACACAATTCCGGTCAAATTATAATTTGATTTCAAAAAATATTTCTTTGAAATATCTCTTTAACAACACAAACTCTTGCATCAGTTTTTCAGGGGACGAGTGGCAGATCAGCTTTTTGACACTATTTTTTTATATGGTAGGTATGAGCCCTTATTCCCTCATAGTATTCCTATTCCCTTTTCATAAATATTACTTTACGATTTGATCTTCACAAACTTTATTTTTAATAAAAATATCACATGTTTCGCTATGACAGTATTGAATAACATACTACTGTACTAGCGAAACATGTCGTGATATTTATGGAAATTGAGTGCGAAACGATCAAATTGTAAGGTGAAGTTTATGAAATTACCATGGAGCTTCATCAAGTAACGGCTGAATCAACCAGAAAAAATATCTATTCCCATTTTTCAAAATAAATTTTGTGGGGGAATCTGCATATGGATAACAATTTATATGAATTCCTTCAAAAATAAGAAACTTACATACGTCACCTTTTTACTTTTCACTGGATTACCAGGATATTGGAGAATATTTCAAGAAAAGCCAAAAGCATATAGTGATGTGAAATGTTCAAATGAAAATAACTGTTATAGCGTTATTTATTAATATTCACTGTTATATACGAGTACACATACTGATTTGTTTCCATATTTTCCCAGTTTCTGTGAAAATTTCACGTCTTTTTTATATTATATCATTGAAACTCGCCTATGAAAAAAATATTTTATTCGACAATTGAAACATATTATAATAACAGAATTTTAATAAAAAACAGACTAAAATTATATACAAAAAAAACAATATATTTTTAGTAGATCACAGATATCGAAATAAATACTATCAATAAATTGAATGAATTATGAAAAAAATTTGAAACAACGGAAGAATAAATGAACGAATGAGTGACTTCCCAAATAAATAATCTTGACTAGTTGTTTAAACGTAGTCCAAATTCTTGGAACCAACGTCAATAAAGTTAATATTTTGGCAGTAAATAGAGTAACATTCACTTAAAAAGGTATTCATTGTTCGTCAAAAATTATTAAATTTTACAAATATCAAACGCTCTTTTTTTAACAACCCAAAATCAGATCAATTCTTGGTCAAGTATGAATGAGGTTACATTATGAAGAAAATATTCTTGAATATACATTACATTATTTACTGTTAAAATATAGATTATGGCAAAATGACCTAGGTCTGGTGGCAATGATCTTGGATTATCTTTCACTATAAGATATATTGAAAGGTACACTCCAAAAGATGTGATAACATTGCCACGTATATAGAGAAAAGGAGCACATACAGTCGATATGAAGTTTACATTTACGTTGTTAGTCGGAAAACCCTTCCTGCTCAGCAGGTTCCAAGCCTTACACATATCTGCAGATACCTCCCTAACAAATTAGAAATATCCTTCGAGAGCTTCTCCGTGTGATTCAGGTCGAATAACTCCTGAAACATTTTCAATCTCTGATTGTCATCGGCCCCGACAGTCAGGGGCGAATCTGACGGCAGTCATCCTGAGCTGCTGTAATCTAGTCTCCAGAGACCACTGATAGAGGTCAATCACATTGATGGCCCAATTACATAACAACTGATCCACCCACAGAGGCAGCTGTACAGATCCGTCAACAGAAAGTGATCTGACAGTTGGAGAACGTCCAATAGGTCCTCGATTCCGTGCCCTTCGAATTTTGGGCGCTCAAGCAAGTTCAGGACCCGTTTAAATGTTTCAAAGTCAACGTCGGCAAGTTTTACCTTATCCTTGACGCTTTTCCTGAAGCGTCCACTGAACAGGTTAGGAAAATAATCCGATTTTTTCATTAAAAGGTCATGACTAGCATAAATCAATGAGCCGTCGTCAAGCCTGAAGGTGGCCACTCCCGGTTCTCTTGTCCTTGAATGGTTGCTGACAACCTGACAACTGGTCAGTCAGCATATTTACTTTCCATGCCTTGAGTTTTGGAACACGAGTTATCTTCCTGGCTAGGAAGCAAATGGATGATACAGCTGCCTCCCTATATTCGTTATCCTGCTGTATGAGTTCCTGAATGATGAGTCCTCCACATGTGGCCATCAAATGAAGGTCTTTCTTTCTGGAAAATTAAAATACGAGTTAATTTGTTTGGTTGACTCTAGTAATCGCAGAAAAAATCAAAGTTCTATCAGCATACAGATCAAGTAACCCAACAATTTGTGTTGATATTGGGATATATGCCTATCAAGGTGAATGTGTAATGTTTTATGATCAGGGAAAAATAATTTTTTTTGGAAAAATGGCAGAAAATATTGAGTTTCACATTTGGATTTTTCAAATTTCTCAATAACATAATCCTGCTGTTATATACTCGATACTTTATTATACATAGTTTTTGATACGTTTACATGGAGCGTGGAGTAAAATATTACCTCTTCAACGGAATCACACCACCCCCCATAAAATTTTCAAAAACAACAAGAATAAATGTGATAACTCCTTTGAAAGAATTTTCATTCATCTATTGATTTTGTAAAAAAAAATGTAGGCGTATTTGAACATTTAAAATTAAGTAATTGATTATAACGACCAAATTTATTGAAAGGTCGTGCTACTTGACGTTTCAGCAAAATTTTCCAGTTCCTCGGTAAATAACAATTTTCCCAGATTACGACAACCCTAACTCAATTGATAAAACCAGCCATTATTTCATTTAGGCTCATGTACGAAATATTTAGAGTTTGATCTCCGCCAAGATTTTCTCTAAATAACGGCTCCATTTGCTACACGATTGTGAAGTAAAAGCCGTTGATACCAACAGTTACAGACCCACTTTAGTAGATTTTATTCACATTTTTCATTTACGAATCTAGGACAAAAAGATTTTTACATTCAAAAACTTTCCACAAATTCGCAGAACATCATCACACCGTTGCAACAAAAGCAAATCCCTCTTGTTTTTAATATCTAAAATGTGATGAAACATTCATATTATTGATGCTTTTCATCTGAAGTAAAAAACAAATAGAACACCGCACTATGACTGGATATTTATAGTTATTTCTACATTTCAAACACTTTTCGAATATTTTGGCGTATCATATATTTTCGAAAAGTTCAAGACATAAAACACTTCTCCGCTCCGGAATGAATGGTAAAAATACTTACTTCACTATATGTATGACCAAAGCAGCCTGGGTTCTCATATTTTTGTCCCCCTTCATCAAAGCGTGTTCGAAACTTCCATGGGCTGGCTCTGAATTTATCACGTGAAAGAAACACTGTAAGAGATTTTCAGCCCAATTGTCCTGAAAGTAGCATAACAGCAATTCGTCCGAGGTGGATGAGACAGCTGCCTCCCTATATTCGTTATCTTGCTCTATGAGGTCTTGACTGATGAGTCCTCCACATGTGACCATCAAATGAAGAAGGTCTTTCTCTCTGGAAAATTAAAGTACGAGTTAATTTGTTTGGTTGACTCTAGTAATCGCAGAAAAAAATCAAAGTTCTATCAGTATAGGGATCAAGTATCCTAACAGCTTGTGTTAATATTGGGATATATACAAAAACACATAAAATACTACTATGATTTGGGAAAATCAATCTTTTTGGAAAAATGACGGAAAATATTTGGATTTTTTAAATTTCTCAATAACACAATCCTGCAGCTATATACCTGATATTTTATTATACATAGTTTTTGATATACCTACACAAGTTTCTTGTCTGTGTATCACGCCACGTTTTCATGGAGCGTGATATTTTTCTAGTAAAATATTACCTCTTCAACTTCTTCGGAATTATACCACCCCTCATGAAATTTTTAAAAACAACGAGAATGAATGTGAATTACTCCTTTGAAAGAATTTTCATTCATCTATTAATTTTGTAAAAAACATTGTAGGTGTATTTGAATGTTCAAAATGAAGTTATTGATTATTACGACCAAATGTTTTGAAAGTTCGTACTATTTGACATTTCAACAACATTTTCCAGTTCCTTGGTAAATAACAATTTTCCCAGATTACGACAACCCTAACTTAATTGATAAAACCAGAAAGCTGGTCTAATGTTTGGCGGCAGAAAAAAGAAATCTTCCTTATATTTGATCTGAGTTGGTAGAAAAAATATCGTAAAAACACAGGTTAGTTGATTTGGCTGAATTTTTGCTCAACTGAATTCACAGATTCTGAAATAATTTTCTCATAAATCAAAGATGGAGGAATTCAGGAGAATATCTAGGAAAATCCAAATCAGACCAGAGAACTGTACTTGAAGACCAAATTATTATTGATTTCATTGCCCAAAATATAGAATATATATTCTTCTCGACTTTCTATAATTCTTACCTGAAAAGCAGTAACGTCATGTTGGGAGCATTTTTCGAAAAAAATTCCCTTGCAGCCACTTCCAAAAACACAAAAGAAAGTTTCACAAATTCTGGATATCTAATGGTGATTATGTAGTAAGCACACTTCTCTTTTTCTCTACACATAGTTGCTAGGATGTGGAATATACTCTCATTGATTTCAGTTTCTTCGGGATATCGCCCCATTGAACTGGGTAATGATATCAAACTGTTTTTGTAATCCTCCTGAAACGTGAAGAATCAAATTAATCATCTTGTATGCATGAAACACAGTTTTCTATATTCAAATTCATTCAAAAATACGATTCTGAAATATTTACTCTCGAGTAAAGTAAAATTTGAATAAATTAAGTAGCCAATATATTGAATGATGTATAGAAAATACTCAATATCATATAATGGAATGTCATATACTTGATGTATTACTATTAAAATTTTCAAATATAAGTTATGAAAACCACGCGACACGTGCTTCATTCCTCGAGCAGGAGTGGTGAATTATTCTCTGTTTAAAGAATTTTTATTTTTTTTTAATTTCAACATTTTGTGGGAAGAAGGCAAATGCAAGCATTTCTACAAAAGATACCGTTAAACATTTTCAATCCATTCATTTATGAAACACAATCGCAACACTGTTGTATGTTCTTCTATATAGGAAAACACATTATATAATGCGGTGTAGCGAATAATTGTTATATTTATTCATTCATGAGCAAAATTTGAGAGGAACACATGAGGTTCAGAGTCGACTTCTTCACAGTTATCATGAAAACAGCAAAAGAAATAACTACCCTTATTAAAGTCGCATATTGACTTACCATCCTTAAGTGATTCGTGAATGTATTTGATTGTGTCTGAGAATATTAATTATTTTCCATTGTTTTCTATGTAATACCATACTCAAATAAAATGAAACTTATACAAATAAAACTTAACATCGAATCAAAGTGTAGAATCGATACAAGGCAAGATATTTTTTCTGGTATCGAACTGAATTTTCACCAGAATACCGATACTTGATAAAAATTCATAATGTTAGTTTCATTCCGAGATTTTCACCAAACAATTAGGTGTTATTTGGATAAATTACACATTTTTCTAAAATGTACTGGAATAATATATTTCAATTCCGCACTTGACAGATAATATGCTATCATCTATTTTTAGCTCTTTTAGCCGATTTTCATCTTGAAATTTGCTATATAGTTCAAATAGGTAAATAAAACGGGTACTTACATGATAATAATCGATGGCACAATTTTCTATGATGCTTAACCAACCATTGATTATATTTTTTTTTGTTTCCTTTCCAACGCCTTCAGTGCATATTTCAAGCAATTCATTACTTTAATTTCAAAAAGTGTATGTTTAGGCCACATTATATGGCTTAGAATGGCCGTTTATAATTTTAAAAGGTTTGCATCATTATGTTTCCTTTTCATTTCATCGAAAAAATCTTAATGACACATCGTTTCAAATTCCCTTGCAATTCCTTCCTGCAGTAATACTTTAATAATTTAATTTCCACTTCAAATTTAGTGACGGCACTGACCACTGTTATTCAGTAATAACTTTTGAAATAATCGAATGGAAGAGTACGTGCTCTCACTCTCTAATTTTGTTGTACGTTGCTTCCCACTCGGGCGCATTTGTCCAGTCCTCCTATCAAAGATGACAGGAGCTTCATCGGAGAGGATGACTGCGGTCTTGCTCGAAGCAATGCTGCCACCCTTTTTTGTCGAACTTTTTCACGATGAAAACAATTCAACTTCTTTATTGTCGCCTTCTGCTCGGAAGAACTTTTTCCACAAATATTTCTTGAATCGCCTCTTCTTCGGGATTTTAAATTCACAAACATGACACCCTTTACATGGTTATCCGAACCACCCTGGCCTGGATACCGGCAGGATTTTCATGAAAGTAGCAAAACAGTAATTCGTCTAAGGTTAGTGCTCCATATGTATATCGATAGTTCATGAAATTGCCCAATGATATTAGCCTGAATCAAAGTGGCAAGGTAGGCAGGACATTTGGGAATTTTGTTCAAAAGATCGACGATTTTCATCTGGTGCTGATCCCCATATGGGAAATACAGGATACCTTGCATCATAAGGTGGACCAATTCTTTTGAGCCGAGCTGTGGATTCCCGAAATTGAGCCTGCAGTAGGTCTCAATCAGGTTCCTTGTAGCGTTGATGAGATTTTCCCTCAGTCTTGCTGAGCTACTGTAGTCCTGTCTCCAGAGACCACTGATAGAGGTCGTTCACATTGTGTGGCTTCATCACATAATTCGTCTAAGGTCAGTGCTCCATATGTATATCGATAGTTCATGAATTTGCCCAATGATATTAGCCTGAATCAAAGTGGCAAAGTAGGCAGGACATTTGAGAATTTTGTTCAAAAGATCGACGATTTTCATCTGGTGTTGATCCAAGTATGGAAAATACAGGATACCCTGCATCATAAGGTGGACCAATTCTTTTGAGCCGAGCTGCGGATTCCCGAGATTGATTCTGCGGTAGGTCTTTATCAGGTTCCTTGTAGCGTTGATGAGATTTTCCCTCAGTCTTGCTGAGCTACTGTAGTCCTGTCTCCAGAGACCACTGATAGAGGTCCGTAACATTGTCTGGCTTCATCAATTTACAACTGATCCACCCACAGAGGCAGTTGTACAGCTCCGTCAACAGAAAACGATCTGACAGTTGGAGAACGTCCAATAAGTCCTCGATTCTGTGCTCTTCGAATTTTGGGCGCTCAAGCAAGTTCAGAGCCCGTTTCAATGTTTCAGGGTCAACGTCGGGAAGTTTTACTTCATCCTTGACGCTTTCCTTGAAGCGTCCACTGAACATAGCGAGAAAATAATCCGAGTTTTCCATTAAGAGGTCAAAATTGGCATAAATCAATGAGCCGTCGTCCAGCCTGAAGGTGGCCACTTCCGGTTCTTTTATCTTTTGTGTGGTTGCTGACAACTGGTCAGTCAGCATATCCACCTTCTCTACCTCGAGTTTTGGAACACGAATTCTCTCCCTGGCTAGGAAGCAAATGGATGAGATAGCTGCCTCCCTGTATTCATCATCTTGCTGTATGAGTTCCTGAATGATGATTTCTCCACATGTGACCATCAAATGAAGAAGGTCTTCCTCTCTGGAAAATTAAAGTACGAGTTAATTTGCTTAGTTGAACCGCAGAAAAAATCAAAGTCATCAGTATAGAGATCAAGTTGCCCAACAATTTGTGTTAATATTGGGATATACGCAAAAACACATAAAATACTGAATGAAGATGAATGTGAAATGAGTGATGATTAGAGAAAAATGAATCTTTTTGGAAAAATGGCAGAAAATATTGAGTTTTTCATTTGCATTTTTAAAATTTCTCAATAACACAGTACTGGGCTCATTTACCTGATAATTTATTATACATTGTTTTTGATATATGTATACAAGATTTCTGTCTGTGTATCACGTTACGTTTACATGGAGCGTGATATTTTTCAAGTAAAATATCACCCCTTCAACTTCTTCGGAATTACACCACCCCCATAAAATTTTCAAAAACAAGAATGAATGTGATAACTCCTTTGAAAGAATTTTCATTCATCTATTGATTTTGTAAAAAAATAGGCGTATTTGAAAGTCCAAAATGAAGATGTTGATTACACAGGCCATAATGAAAAAACTTTTCTACTTGAAACACCTTATTATTCTGTTTTTTAGGGTGCCAAATCCAAATATGACACTTATTAAGCCGTATCAACAACCTTTTTTTCACATTTGCACATATATGGTTGAATTTATTGTTATTGTTATTTTTGTTGTTCAATAATCAGAAATGATTATTGAACAACAAAATTAGTTTGCTCCCTAATTATTTCATCAAAGGAGAACTGCTGGAAGGTAGGGGACACTATATCGTTTACTTGAACTATACACATATTTGATATTTTTACAATTTTCTTTTTGACATATTTATCAGACAAAAATATTCTGCCACTCCTGTGAATGATTATAAAATACTCTGTTGAAATAAATGTATCTATTTATCTATCTATATGTAATGGATGGCAAAAATACTTACTTCACTATATACGGCATGACCAAAGCCGCCTGGGTTCTCATATTTTTGTCCCCCTTCATCAAAGCGTGTTCGAAACTTCCATGGGCTGGCTCTGAATTTATCACGTGAAAGAAACACTGTAAGAGATTTTCAGCCCAATTGTCCTGAAAGTAGAACCGCAATTCATCCCAGGTTAGTGATCCATATATAGATAGTTGATAAATTTGCCTAATGATATTGGCCTGGATCAAAGTAGCATGGTAAGCAGGACATTTGAGAATTTCGTCCAAAAGGTCAACGATTTTCATCTGGTGCCGATCCCCGTATGGAAAATACAAGATAGCCTGCATCATAAGGAGGACCAATTCTTTTGAGCCGAGCTGAGGATTGGCGGGATCGATTCTGTGGTAGTTCGAAATCAGGTCCGTTATAGCGCCGATGAGAAATTCCCTCAGTCTTGCTATCTCATGATCATGAAAAATGGGCGTCTCATCTGAAAAGGTATATATTTGAAAGGCATATTCTTCACATTTCTCATTCATTTTTATCTCAATAGCGGTAGGTGCTTGAAGATTTCGTTGTAAATTAACCCAAAATATATTTCTCCGGTAATAATTGTTATTCAAACACTCTGTAATTGAAATCTTATTTGGAAGAAGTCATCAAACTTCCTTGATAGTTGAAATCAACTGTGAAAATAATCAATGCGGAAGTCGATCAATGTCTCCCAAGTGAAGCCCTCGATAGATAGAAAGAATACTAAATCGATCTTTGATAAAGAGAAGTATAATTTGATGGATTTCAGTGATCGAGAAGTAAGTGAAATACGTTTTGAGTGGACGGTACAACTGGAACATCTGACATTGAATAAATCCAGAACACCTTCCCGGTCTCCAGGTGTTTGGAGATCATATTTGAGCAGTACTATAGTTTCATGTTTTCATTTCAAAATGAAAATATTCCTTTTGATGTGTTTGTTTTCCGAATTGGTGAAAATTTTGTAAAATCTTTACATTATAATGATGATAAATGAATAAAATAACTGTCGGAAGTTCTATGCACGGTATATTCATGAAACAATATGTAAATGGAAAAAGCAAACGATTTCGAGTTGTTTTTCGTTGTGATATATTAATGGCGGAATATCAAATTAGTTCTCACGAAAAGAGAACTGCTGTTCTGGTGTTCGTCTCGAATTTATTAGTAGATCACCAAAGCCGATTCTGTAACATCAGCCAATGAGAGCGCGGTATTGTTTGGTGTTGCGCAGTTACGCTTTGCGCAGTATGGCTTGGTTCGGCGTACTATGTATCATTTTCGCTCGAATCGTTATCTTATAAACCGTGATAACGCTGCTCGATTCTCAATCGTACGCGTGACCTTGAAAGATAACGATTCGAGCGAAACTGATACATAGTACGCCGAATCAAGCCATACTGCGCAAAGCGTAACTGCGCAACACCAAATTATACCGCGCTCTCATTGGCTGGTGTTACAGAATCGGCTTTGGTGATCTACTTTTATTCTATGCCAGAGCTTCCAGTTATATCATTCGAAATTATTCTTTCAACTAAAAAGGTTTTTTCCGGGTCCTTTGGATATTCCATTATTTTTTTTTGTAGATTGTT
>WOGL01001614.1:0-11059 GCA_015342145.1 Leptinotarsa rubiginosa | reverse complement strand
AAATGGAATAGTAATAGAATCTTTTGAATAATATTTTCATGTGATATTTTGAGAAAACATACAGTCACCAGAATGGTCCATTCAGAGAGGCGGTAGAAATACGTAAACATAAGAATAATTTTATAATATGATAAAGGGAGCGTAAAAGAATTGACTATATACTTTTAATTCGAGATCAAACAGTTTGATTTTCTCCTTGAAGATGATCACTTGATGATCGAAACACGTATCGACGTGTTAAAATAATGGTTTGGTGTTGGGAAAAATTTCCAGTAATATTCAAAAGATTTTATCAATAAATAACCTTTCCTTACATCATCATATTGATTTACATAAGATTTTAGTAATAACCTAAGCTTTTCTCAAGTTAAACAATTTCAATATTGAATAGTTCAACTGAAATTAGCTTAAATTATCAGTTATGTAGGGCGTCCCTCCTTCGTCTATTCTTTATTTTCCTCAATTGAAGCCCTTGGTGCAAGAAGGTGTTAACTCAATTTTTGTGAAAACTTCGTTTTTCCGTGCATAATGGTGTTATCTCTGTTCTCCGTCAGGTGATATATTTTCAGGGGATAGATGGCGCTCAAGTCGTCATAACAGAAGATCAAAAAAGAGTTATCTAGACTGAATGAACCATTTGATTTTTGATAGAAGGGGTTAACTCAGTCACTACATTCATAAAGGTATTATGTTCGGAGTTGACACCTTCTTGCGTTATACCTTCAGTGTTGTTTACGTTTAAACCTGTTTACATTCTTTCGGTTCTTGAGTTAATTGTCGGTAGTTTTTGAGCTATTTGAACTTTTTACATATAATAAAGGTAAGATGCTTATTATTTATATAACTTTCATGTAAATTAGTATTTAGCAAAGACGTTTGTTTGCAGAATATTATTCTTTGGAAGCTAACAAAAAAAAATCGTATTTATTCGGCGTTATGGAACCGTTCGCGGTTCCTCTGGAGGTCAATAAGTATCGACAGAAGTCATTCAAATTCTTTTTCACTGTAGACGGACAGCGGTGACAGGTGTGTAAAGAAGCAGTTCTGTCTATGTTAGGAATTGGACGTAAAAAATAGTTTTAATCAGGGATCAAATATCTGCTGGTAGACCAACTCCCAAGCCAAATGAAAGAGATGAAATGTCTCATTATTCGAGACATAAAAATCCAAATCGGCTCTACCAATTTCCATGGTTGTATATCAATGAAATGTATGATTTATACAAAATGAAATGTTCAAATGAGCATCTCATTCCAGTATATAGTACCACATACAGGCACATTTTTGTCAACGATTTCAATTTCGGATTCGGATCACCTATAACAGATACGACCATAAGTTTCCTGAAGTGGAGCATACATTTATGGATTCTGACAGAGATTTTGCTGCGGTAGAAAAATCAATCAGGAAACACCAAAATATTTACACAGTGGACCAATATCTGACAATCATGACTGAATCTATAAAAAAAACGCCTTTCAACATCACAAGAATGTTTGACAAATTTGTCGACATCGAAGAATTACCAAGAAAGTTTGGTTCAATAGACAAAAATAAGTCTGAGAAGAATGAAAAAGTGATATTTAGAGAGTTGAGGTGGATTCAGGAACAGCTACCATTTATTCCCGAGAACCTCAGAGGATTCTATCATAATCTAACAAGAGAAGAAAACTGAAAGAACTATTATTCTCAGTGTGCCCCATCTGCAAGTTATTTTGAAAAATATTTTCAACAATAAAATTATTCACTTACGACTTTCTTGTTTTATTTAACCCTTTCAAGACGGATTTTTTATTTTTTCGCGAGGATTATAATTTTGTTCATGATTTCATATTTCAAAAGTAGAAGGTTGTTAGAGATGTTTGTAATTTGTGTAAAATTTTTTTTTGAACGGGTTAATTTTTTTTAGTGTGGGACATATCGTCCCATCAGTCCATTTCGTTGGGACAATATATCCCACCAGTTCTGAAATAAAAGATATACATAAGTAGTACAAATAGTTTTTATCAAAATATTGCATAATTTCACATATGGAAAGGAGTAAAACAGTCATTGCATAGCGGCACACTACATACTCTGCAAACAGTTCTTGTGCGTTTCTCCATCTTCCTTTGTGAACATCTTATACACCTTCTTCGTTTCTGCTCGACAATCGGCATATGGTCACCAATATTCAGCATTGTTTTTTGCCGCTTTGATGGTCTTCCGGAAGTTGAACGCCTCTTCACACCGGCTTTGCTTTTCCCTTGGTCAATGAGGCTTTCTGCTAGGGCTACCAAGAATTCCAAAAATGGTATCTTCTTACGTCTAACTTCGTTGTAAATAACAAAAGAGTTTACAGCAGTTATCATTAATAATTTGTAAAAAACTTTTTTCCACCACTTGGTTGACTTGCGGTCGAATTCATATAGGCCAGCTAAATGATCGGTCAAATCGACGCCTCCCATATACTTGTTGTAAAAGGAGATTATCTCGGGACATTCCACCCCAAGTTTTTCGCCGTCCTTTTGTCTTCGGTCAACAAATGTACGCTGATCCCCATGACAGTTACTAATTGCCAATACTTCTTTGGTATCCTGCCATCTAGTAAAGGTTATTCCGTCATTTGTGCACAAAAATTTTGCTTCACTTTTCTCTAATTTACCCTGACTCTTTGGTATATTTTTTCGTCTACCAATACAGGTTCCTACTGCAGCATATGGCAATGTTCTCATCAACGTCACCGATGTAAAAAATCGGTCGAAACAGATCACAACATCAGGTTTCGTTATTGAACTGGTGAGTTTTCTAACAACCCTTTCTCCTAGTGTTCCATCTACTTGTCCATCCTGCTTTCCGCTATATACATCGAGGTCATATACATAACCGCTAAGAGAGTCGCTTCTTACCCATAACTTTATTCCACGTTTGATAGGTTTCAATGGCAAATACTGCTTTAGACTGGATCTACCTTTGAATTTCGCCATACTTTCATCGATAGACTGATAAACCGAATCCTCTCTTGCACTTCTATATGTATGCTTGAAACACTCCAGGAGCTCTTCCACATAATAAATCTTCGAAGAATCTGCTGGTTTCTCTGGACTATTGAAGTACAATTTGGATATCAGTAGTTTATAACGGTCACGTGATATTGCATTTTTTATTGCAGTATTACCCATGGAGGTATGCTTTGACCAATAGGAACTCAAATTTGGCAGGGTGTTATAAGCCATTACAATCATAATACCAGTCAACATCATAATTTCAGAAGCATCAGTTAGCTTCACTTGTTTTTTAGTTTTCTTTTGCAAAATTGTTAACCTTTCATTCGTACACTGAGATACAAATATGTATAAGCTGTTTGGAAATAACTTCAGAAAAATATCAATTCCACTAGACTGATTATTTATAGAGTTCAAGAGAATTTTGGTATTCCTTGCAGTAGGAAGTTGAAGCCTTGGGGTATAGTTTTGCGGCACTGAATTCCAGATTATGTTGTCTGATGCAGGTGAAGTTGTAAGCACTGTTTGAGGACTTGATGCATTTGGGACATCGGAAATAACTGTATCTGGTATATTATTATCAAGAAAAACTTCGTTATCTTCAGGCTCGATGACGCTTTCATCAGAACTTGAAGACTGGATATCGCCTGCAGATGCAGACTCACTTTCGCATTTCCAATCTGAATCTTCATCCTCACTATTATGATAAGGATCAGTATCGCTGTCAGACAAATCCAAATTTTCAGCGATTGTTTCAAGTTCCTTTTGACTTAATTTTCTTTTGCTCATTCTGAAAACAAAAAAACATATTCACGCCTATTGGGATAAATAATCCCACCAAAGTGGCCTAATGGGACATAATGTCCCACGGAAAAAGAAACAACCATATTGCCTCAGCCAAAACGTTAAATATGTTGCCAAAATTGGACATGCTACTAGAGAGGTACTTACATGATTACACACCATATACAGCGGATAATTCATCAAAAAACACTCAACAATCGCAAATAAACGTACCACTTGCACCCACGTGTACGAAAATATTGAGGTTATCTTGTTTTATTTGTAAACAAACACCGGCTGAATGACCCTGAGCGTTGAAAAGACTTATCTGGCGTTTTTACACGCTTATTTGGGATCATATTTCCCACTAATCTAAATAAAATCTGCTTTGGGACGTATTGTCCCGTTAGTCTCGAAAGGGTTAAAAAAATGCAATTAATTATATTTATAAATACTTGTATATACACAATAATATATACCTACATACTATATACAACATTTTTATTTACATTGGGTTCACTCCGCCTTGAAACTAAATCTTTTTTTTTATTTTCCAATACATTTTCAACAGACGATTATACAACAGCGCTTGATTCTACGTCTCTCATCAACAGACTGCTTTCAGAATTTTCAGATATATTAGTTGTACTTCTTTCTCTTTCACAAAGGTATGTCTGAACACTACTTTCTATAGAGAAATTGTAGTCAATGATTTGATTCACATGCCTACGCCAAGTTTTATCTAAAGTAGGTATATATACAAAATATGTTTTTGAACCAACTTTATTTTTTTATAATACCTTTAATCCGGCTAGGTTTACTTTGATTTCTATAATCCCTCACAGCTACGGTTTCATTAACTATATACTCCCTACTTCTTCCTCTATATTTATATTTTTGTTTTTAATGTTTCCTTTTAAACCGATTTTTCACGTCATTATCTGACTTATATTTACAATTTGTATTTATATAATTTTTATGTACAAAATCCAAAACAGATCTAGGATTTCTATTCAGCATCAGCTGTGCTAGAGATACACCTGTTGTTGCAATGAGGTGTTATTCTATAGGAAAGCAAAAAATTATTTAAAACTGAATTCAATTGTTTTAAATTACCTTGGTTTAAGATTTTCAACAAAGCTTTCTTTATCGTTTTTAGAAAGTTTTCAGCCTCTCCATTGGACTCAGGATGGAATGATGGAATTTCTCTAAAATTAATACCATTCTTTTCTAAAAATGTCTCAAATTTCTCAGATTTGAAATATTTTGCATTATCAGAAACCAAATTATTTGGTAAACCAAATCTACCAAAACTTTCCTCAAGAAACTGATAGTATTAGATGACGAAATATTAGATGTTATAATAGCTTCCCGCCACTTACCATATGCATCGATTAACATTAAAATATAATATTTTTGAAAAATAGAACCTGCATAGTCAATATGTACTCCATACCAAGGTTTCTCTGGAAATTCCCAAGTCTGTAATTGAGACTTTCAAGAAGAATTTTGAGTCTTCATACAATATTCACAGCTTTTCATCATATTTTCAATATCTGAATTTATGTGAGGTCACCATATATAAGAACGAGCTAAGCTAAGTGAGAGACATTTTGAGAGGATTGGCGGCCTCCTACGCTAGTAACTGGACCGCATTCGACGAGGCTATTAGTGCGATAATGGATGTGTTATTTCTGAAAGTAATATCGAGAGGAATGCCGGTCCCATAGTGAGAAATGAAGTGTTTTTGTAATGGGAAAAGTGAATGAGATAACCTGAGGTCGCAGCATTGCAAGACAGCTGCTCCCCAGGGCGAAGCTTCTGTTCACTGTGGACAGGTGGAGTCTGGCCAAATGTGCTCGACTGAGAAGTAACAGAAGTAACAAATTGAAGAAGAATAAGCTTATTTCAGAGTGTCGGTTTTTCGTGATGGTGTGCGCGCGCACATATAAAAATAACATAAGTTTGTACTCCTGATTACCGAAACAATTTTATCATAAAACCTCTCATCCATGTAATCTCTCCGATAATTAAGCCTGTAAAAGTAACGAGAAAAAGCGAACCCGTATGTATTCGTTACTATGAAAATGAGTACTCGTTACTATCGTATCGTTACGTTGATCGTTACTTTTGATACCTCAGTATAACCCAACCCAACCAAACGAATCGATTCGTATGTTGTATCGTTTGATACGAGTGTAGAAATGCAAATGGACTATTGAGTTAATAGTATTGACAGTATCTCTAAATTACATTGAAAAAGCAACACTGTGAAATTTATTGACAAAAACATTTCGACAACAAAAATGTTTTATTTTTAAACTGAAATTAGACATATTAAAGAATAACACCAGATTCTTTTGTTCTTAAACTGAATTTAGACATATTAAATGAAAACATTTTAAATAAAAATAGAATATTTTCTTCTTAAAATGAATTCAGACAAATAAAAACATTTGAAATAACAGAATCTTTTGTTCTTAAACTAAAATTAGACATATTCAATAAAAACAACGTTAAACAACAGAGTCTCTTGTTCTTAAACTGAGTTGAGACATATTAAATAAAAACATATTTTAAAAAACAGAATATTTTGTTTTTAAACTGAATTTAGATAAAAACATTTAAACAACATAAATTTTTGTTCTTAAACTAAAAATAGACATATTAAATAAAATCATAACGTTAAACAACAGAATCTTTTGTTCTGAAACTAAAATTAGACATATTAAATAAAAACAACATTAAACAACAGCCTCTTTTGTTCTTAAACTGAATTGGTACATATTAAATAAAACATATTTTAAATAAATCTTGTGTTCTTAAACTAAAATTAGACGTATTAAATAAAAAACATAACGTTAAACAAATCAAAAACTATTTTTTTAAGCCTTATCCCTAATTATGATATCGTTCCCTAATTATAAAATTAAATTAATAAGACTAGCCCGTAAGTAAAAAGTCTTTCTTTTTTTTATCTGACATAGACAAAAAGGGAAGCCATGATTTTAAAGTTCGTAATTGTGGAGGCGAAGCAAATAGCTAGTTTATTGGAAAAATCTCTGGTTCATATTTAAAAATAAAAGCTTTTCCATTCTCTTTGGCTTAATAGAGCAGCGCCTCTCGCTTAATATTTGGCCCGATTTCGAAAAAGTCCTTTCAGATGGTACAGAAGAAGCCATAACTGATAAATATTTATCAGCCAAGCTTGAGAGCTCCGGGTAAAGTAATGTCCGCGCCTGCCACCATCTCAAAGGACACTCATTTCGAGGTATAATTCTTTCCTCTAAATATTGCCTCATAGTAATAATACTGCTGCTAACTAAGGAGTTTGAAGCTGACGCTGACGTTACCAGATTGTCAAAACCTTTCCAAATTGAATCTTCGTTATCATCGTCAGTGTTGCTAGTTGATATAGCTAACATTGACTGAGTAGGTTCTGTAAGTTGCTGTTGGCAGTTAAACTCGTTTTGCAGCTCAATTTTCAATGCATCTTTGGCAGACTCATAACTTGGCACATCAAATCGAAATGCCAACTTTTTGAAACGCGGGTCTAGTAGAGCTGCTTTCGATAATACGGGATGCCTGTAACAATTCCTGAACCTACTTTTAAATTCTGTTAATATTTTATTAACCAGTTTTTTTCCCGTCTCTGTTAAAATATTCGAAGTCAAATTGCAAAAAATTTCCGTCAAACTTTCCGTCGAAGCCAAGATCATTGAAACAGTCACCTTTTTTTCAGAAGACATTTCTTCAGTGAGTAGTTTTAATGGTTTTAGGATTTTTATTATTTCTGGCAGTGTCTGCCATTCGCCTTCTGATAGATTTTCTACTGGATTATGTAGGATCCCAAGAGATGCTTCTAAAGTTTCTTGAAGGAAATAAATCCTTTCAATCATATCCAAAGTGCTATTCCATCTTGTCACTACATCCATTTTTAACTTTAATGGTTTTTGACCAGGCCTCAGCTGGTCTTGCATGGCTATTAATTTATTGTTAGCTATTGGACTTCTGTGGAAATATTCCACAATAGCTTTTATTTTTTTTATCAGGGCCTCGAGGTCACTTTCTTGGAGTCCTGCACGCACCACTAAATTGAGAGTGTGAGCGATACACGGCAAATGCTCATAATTTGTCAATCGTATAGCAGCCTTCATATTTGCTGCGTTATCTGTAACGCAGACAAATATTTTATTCTGTATGTCCCAATGGCAGAACAAATTGTGCAGCTCTTTTTTTATGTATTCGGCCGTGTGTCGCTCATGGCATTCAAAACAGCCAAGTAACGCAGACTTCATCTCCCAATTTATTAGATAATGGGCTGTTACGGCTTGATAGGACGTTGTTGCCCTAGAAGTCCAGCCATCGGTAGTGATTGATATATATTTAGCGCTCTCCAATTCTGCTTTTAATTTTTTTTGAACATCAGAATAGTGAGCATCCAACAAAGTATTACTTAATATATATCGTGTAGGTATTTTATATCCTGGTTGTAAAAAATTAATAAGGTCTTTAAAACCCGCATCCTCAACCATAGAAAAAGGTTGAATGTCTTTAACTATCATTTTAAAAATTAAATCATTAATTTTCTTTTCTCTTACTACACTCACTGGACGTTTGATAAAGTCATTTAAATCAGTCTGCTTTGAATTCTTTTCATTACTGTTAATCACAGGATTAGACACTGTGCTTGTTGAAGTTGATGGTATTGGAGCTTCCAGAACTGTTGCATTTGACGCGGAACACAAAAAAATAGATTCATAAGTTGGTCTATGTTTTTTTATGAGATGCTTTTTCAAGTTTGTAGTAGAGCCACCTTTCACGGAATACAATGACTTGCAAAGATCACATTTTACCTTATCGTCTTTATCCTCCGTGAAAAAACTCCATAGTTTACTTCTTTTCTTATCCATTGTATGTACCGGTGAAGTTATACTGTAAAATAATAATAATAATGTAAGTGTAGGCACATGCACATGCGACGAGTATCATTATATAATATAAAAACACCAAATAAATCATATTTGTAAGCCCTTTTGAATAATAAATCAATATTTCTGTAACAAAAAAGCAATTTTAAACGAGGCCGTAGAATTTTCGCTTAAGTTTTATATTTATTTAAACTAAATTTTTTTAGCAAACTTTAGATGATATTCAATTAATGAGTTCAATAATATAAAATATACAGTCGACTCATGTTCATTCAAACTTCGAACCTCTCTATAATTCAAAGTTTTTACGAGTTATTTAGAAAATTTATTTATATTTTGAACTAAGTCAATACATTTTTGTACATTTGGTAATTCGAACAAAGATATTATCGCTATATAACAAAACAAAACATTAAAATTCGAAAATACTTATGTAAAAATCGTAACAAACTAATATTAACTAAACAAAACTTTATATAGGTACCAAACAAAACTTTATATAGTTACTTATAATTCGTAAACAATATTTTCTTACCTTATTCAAATTTCAAACACAAATAATAAACTATCAAAAGCAGTAAAGGAAATAACTTGGATAAACAATTAACTTTCACTAATAATAAACAAACATCGTTATTTTGTAATTGTAACTTGCTTGTAACGAACGGTTTTGAATTCACCGAATAAGAGCGCGCAAGGTGCGCATGCGTAAAACCACAGATTAAGTAACAAACGTACACGAACGGCAAATGTTTCAATACAAGCAATGCTTGCAATGAACCATCAATGAACCCATCCATTATACAATAAATGCGAGGAACGAAATCGTGCGATTAACCAAATACATTCGAGAGTAACGTTTCGTTACTCGGTACCAGAGGACGCACCCGTTACTCAGTACCGAATACATACAGTTTGCTACAGGTCTACCGATAATGAAGCGGCCAACCATAATTCAATTAACTGATTCAATTCACTATAATGAAACTCTTTTGGGGCGTAAGCCTCTCTGATGGTTAAGTAGAATAGCCACAGGTAGACGTTTCCGCCAGTCTCATCATTCATTTATTCACTATTTGGTAATTATTCTCGATAAATGTCGAGTTATTATTATTTATCAAACAGTTTTATTTAGCTTGCCCTGTTCGTTTGTTTGTTTTGGTCAAATTTCCTAACTGAAGTTTGACCCTCTTCCTGTTGACAGATTGATATTTGGTACATATATTGAGTTCTGATAAAAATAAAATTTGATAAATTCTATATTATTGTAAATCCAAGATGGCCGCAGCTACAAAATGACGGATTGAACATTTTTTCACAACTACCTCAATATGGTTATCAAATGACAGGGTTTGACCATAAGAATAGTAGTACACTTTTGAAAAAATATGCAAATTCAAGATGTACTTTCGAATTGAGGTGAAAATAACCAGGTTCAATTCTATGTCACCAAAACCAAGGCATCACTTTTCTCCAAAAAGATAAATGTCTCCGAACCGGAGACATTCGATAAATTTGTTGGGGATTAAAATAAACTCCAATATGCTTCTCAAAAGCTTGGAACACTGTCCCGAAGCAGAAAACTGTACACACCTCAACAACTGTTGATGCTTAATAAAGCTCAGATCAGACCCCTTCTTTGGAGTATTGTTCTCATGTATGGAGCTCTGTCCCTAAGCATACCCTGAAGCTGCTAGATTCCATCCAGTAAAATCCTTCTGCCTGATTGGAGACGCGAACATCACTTGCACTTGAAGAAAGGTTGGAGATTTGCCTCTCTTCTATAGATACCTTCACGGTAAGTGTTCAAGTAACTTGGCACATTTAATTTCACCAAGAGCGGTACATATCAGACATACGAGACGGACTGTGGCTGCTCATCGTTTTGAGGTTCAACTCAGTACACCTCGAACTTCACTGTTTCAGGGCTATTTCATCTGGAGAACTGCGTTTATGTGGAATAATCTTTCTGCGGACGTTTTTCAAAATGGATTCAATCTTCAGCGAGTCAAATCTAATATGTATCACTACTTTCGCACAGGCACCACTCTTAGAGCGCTCTAAGGATTTTCCTGTAGTGTTAGTATTCCATACTTGAAAACAATGTATACAAATAACTTTGTTAATTCATGTTACGTGCCGGTTTCCCGCCAAGTAACATTAGACTATTTTATTCTATGTAAATACACTGATATCAATTTAGATAGGCAGCACACACTACAACTGCCAGGTAGGGTTGGTTGCCTACCTTTGATAAGGAAAATTTTATAGGAATTTATTATTATAAACAAACTTCGTACTCCAGAAAAGAAAGAAAAATCAAAATATCTTCATTCATTTATATAAAGAGATGTAAATAAT
>WOGL01001613.1:0-11059 GCA_015342145.1 Leptinotarsa rubiginosa | reverse complement strand
AAAAAACAAGGAAAATCGTGTTGGCCACATACCATTCTCAGTTTCGGCTTCAGCCTTGCATCTGATCAGCAACTTTTTGATAAAGCTCTCCTGAGCATCGGTCAATTTTTCACTGTCGCTCTTCTGAGCCATATCTCGCGCGCGCAGCCTACTCGATCGAAGGACAAAAAGGCACTGAGCGAAGTGCGTACGTTACGTAAATGCAACAAAAGATGACAATCTGGAGTGCGTAAGCCGTGCAAGCTCCGCCCAGTGCGTGTGCATGTCGTAGGAGGGGATTTTCGGAGGTTTTTTGACCCCGCGAGGAGGAACCACCAAAAGTCATTGCTCGCAATGCGAGTTGAGATGTCATCAGTGTTGCCAACAAAACAGAAAATCCACAAAATCTACGTATTTTCAGAATCTTCGCGTTTTGATTTTCACTCAAAACTTTCACTATTTATCATTTGTTAACAATGTTCAATACTTGTTATATCCTCTAAATGTTAAAGTAAATTTATGCACGGTCGATTAGCAAATAGCAATTAGGAAGTAACAATCGTCAATTATAAGTTAAACGTTACATTCTCCAGTGGACACTTTTATGCAGAAAAATTAAAAATTATCGAGTAACAAGTATAAGTTGGCCAATGTTCAACTATTTTACCTTGAGTTTACTAATAATAATAGTCCATATAACAGGTTACCTTGTATACTACTATATTGTGACATAATAATAATAGTAATAATAATAAATATGCTTTATTGTCCAAAGAGAAACTCTTATTAACAAAGCTTTGGTTAACATTGCTTTTTTGCTACTCGTTCCTTGCTAATTGATAATTCAAACTAGTTACTTGCCTCGAGTTTGCATACATTCGTCTTTATTGGTTATTCTCAAATTTTGTCTTAAAATGATTGGTTTCAGTGGTTATTATTTTGCTACCAATCCACATCTTTTTTATGTTCCGTATACCATTCTATCTATCTATGTTATATATTTTTCGAAAAATTGACCAACTTCTTCGTAGAAAACTGACAAAGATCGAAGATAAAACAAAAGAATAAAACATATATCATTTGATACTAGAGATCATTTGATTTTTTCGGGTTTTTGGGCCTGATGTTTCGTCTGCAACTGCGGCAGGTGTTGCCGCATCACCTTTGATGATGCCAGCCGCAGCTGCAGACGAAACGCCAGGTCCAAACACCTATAGAACACGGCCAATAAATCTGAAATTAGCAACTAATTTATACATTTGTTAATTTTTTTACTTTTTTCATTAAATTGTATCTCGTAATTTCCAGTACCTACAGAATTTGCATTGATTATTCAAGAATTTGTTTCGCGTTCTTCGATACGATTTTCTACATCAACACCTCGCGCAAAAGACTTCATTGAGTTGGCAACACTGGATATCACTTTTGTAGTTTGTATTAGGGAATTCGGGTTTCGTTTTCATTCGGCATGGCCATCTTTGAAGATACGTTGAGAGCTACTTTTTCAAATATTTGAGATTACTCGGAAACATGTGTGCCGTCTAGAAAAAAAAGATAGGTGGTATATCAGCGTGCCTAGGTCGTTGAACCTCAAATGTGAGATAAAAAATTATCTGGAATTTCGTTAATGTCGTTTTTATCAACACTTCAGAGTAGAATAATAATTTGAAGATTCGAAACCCTACCGCAAACGAAATTTGTATATTCGTGACAGAACAAATAGATAATATCAGGAAAATTATTGTTGTGGATGTTTATTAGGTAATTTGAATTCGGTAATATAATTATATTAAATGAAGAAACTGATGTTTTGCAAAAATTGTTTTTCTTGGATTATTCTGTTTTGACTTTTTTTTATTGAATTTTATATAGAAAGCGTTCATTTTTGATTTATAGCCTCCAAGTGGATTCAGTGATCTCATTGATGATTTTTCTCATACCCAACTTTCATAGACGATTTGTCTTATTTTTCTGAATCCTATGGCAACATTATTTACATTGAGAAGTGATAAGATCCCACATTTTTTCAAAGAATGACCCATACGAAAAATAGATGAAAGAAAATTTCAAAAGAATACTCTATAGTTTTTTTATTCCATAATAATTTTCAATGATACTTGTTTAAATGCTTTGTTTTTCCGTCCGTTTTTTGTTTATTTGGATTTGGTTCCTTAGCAAATTCGGGAAATATCGAAATAACATTATTTTCACTATATATTTAATTCATTCACTTATTGACTTATAGCATTACGTCACTAGAATAGATATTTTTTATTGACATAACCTGAAGATGACAAAACACTGAAACATACGTTCATACATTTAAAACAAATACGTAATACATAATGAAAATAATTTCATTTCAACTTTGACAGAATTTTCCGAAACCAAATAAAAAAGATAGGTACCTTGTTTGTTCTGTTTTATTTTCTATTGATCTGTTTTTATTTTCAATATCGTTTTCAAATATTTGTTTCTCCCAGTTTATTGTCTATAAATAGTTAACATTTTTTTAACTTTTATTGTTAACATTATTGGGTTTTACAGCAGCCAATGTCTCTTTCGGGTAACTTTTTTCTTTATTCTTGATACTTTTATATCGTCTCTTTCAACAATCAATTTAAAAATGCATGTTTCGCTGACTCGTTTGAAAAAAAATTATTCTAAATTGTTTATAAACCTGTTGCAGTACCTAATGTGTTCAGAAGATCATTGAAACAATTTGGTTTTTTAATGACACATTAGTGAACATCGTTAACACATCCAGAAACTTTAAATTTGGTAACCTTCAAAGACTATAAAATACTACATTGAATAAATCAACTTGAATTCATCAAAGTTCAACTCAAATCTATGTCTATCAATACATCACAAATCGGAAAACGTATTTCTCCATGATTATTTGAAGATTGATTTATAGTAAAAACAATATTCGCTTCGAGAAGAATCAGGGGAAAAACCTACTGCACACGTACACGTAAGTCTTCATCAATCAAGTTGTTTCTCTGTCCGTCAGAAAAGAGAACGTATTTCTTTTCTTTTAATACTGTTCGATCTACGCCAGTAAAAAAGATGGAAACGGAGTCTGATTCAACACCATTCTCAAACAGAATGAAGAGAAAACTGGTCTAAATTGATAGGACATTTCATCGATGCCGCATACTTTTGACCAAAAAAGTACAAAAATTTCTCTTTTAAATATTCTGCACCTCTCTACAGTAACGATTCCTGCACGCGAAAACCATTGATGAAAGGGTACCTAATTCGTTTGTAGTTGGCATGGTAGGCCAGAGGAGTTGGTAGACAAGCAAAGACATGGCCTACTTTTGCGAAATCAGAAATACCTCTATTTGGTCTGCAGTGCGGTCTAGCCTAGCGACAGAGATGCACCGTTGCGTAATTACGCGCACAAAGTAAGGTGAGGTCATGAATCATTAGTTAACCACCTGAAAAGCCCAATAAGTTGTAATACTGGCTGATCTATACGACTTGTTTTATTGCAGCGCATTCTGTTGTTCTGATTGTTTACGACCAAATTACTTATGTCTATTTTTATACGTTTATTATCTGTGCTGTGGGCGCTGTTGCCAAATGTAACATCTTCAAAGGAGAAACAACAAAGATTGAAATATGAATTCGTCTTATTGATCTCAATGAAATCATAAAACTGTCCACAGAATAATGGCAGTTTGATTTTTTGAGATTTTCTAGAATTAAACCAAGTTACGATGAGTAAGGTACCTTTGATACTTTATCCTAAAGGAAATATTCGATGAGCTGTTCGCTATTAAAGATCTAATTTCAATAAATTGATGGATGTATCCGTTACTACGTGGTAGGAGATCATAATGAAAAGAGAAATAAAAATTTTTATGTTTTCTACCACTTTTATTTGTAACTAACGTTACTGCAGTTTCGTCCTATTTGGACATTTTCAAACTAACACTCTAAAAAGTGGTAGAAAACAGAAATTTTGATTTCTCTTTTCGATCTAATTTCATTTAGTTTTTTTCAACAAAATGAAGGTATGATTTATATGAAATGTATAATTGAAGTTCCTTAGATTTCTCATCAAGACCCATACTCATAATAATCTATCTACGCATTACGAAACAATATTTATTGGAAGCCCTAATTTTGTTGAAGTATAAAGATTTTAGGTCAATACTGATCAAAAAAATAGTTAAGTGTATTAGAGATAAAATGATGAGATTCTGGAACACTTTGAAATTTCATTTTATAGAATTTATAGAAGAAACATACAGAGCTGCAAAACAAGTTGGCGAAACTATTCTACAGAAATGGAGATATATTCGAATGTACAGTAAATACAATAAAAAATATAAAGACAAAATTAAGATAAAACTTGATTTTCGGGCTACAAATACTAGGAAAAAGAAAACTAATGATTAATAGTAGATGAAAATATCATACTTTACCTTACAACTGAATATTTCGGTGCAGATATTTGAAATAACTAATAAAAATACGCAAATACATAAAAGAATGAAAACCAATAAAAAGTATACCACGTTCATCAATAAAAAGTGGAAAATATAATGAACTAATTTAAGGACGAACATCAAATACAAGGTGTAGGTATTGAGATGAGGTATTCCAAAAAAATTAATAAAAGTAGCGTAGGCAGATGAAGTTACTCGCAAATAGCAGATGAATAAGCGAGAATATCGTACCTATATGTGTACCCTGTCAAAACTTTCTACTTCATGAGTAATAAAATGTAAAACTAAATTAAATGTTTTGTAAATAAAAATTTAATATACCTAAAAATGTTAAGCTAAAAAAATAAAATTTAACACAGTAATATCCTAAGCGGTAATTTGAATCAAATACATTAACAAGTTTAATAGGTTAACCTACAATGCATAAACAATATGTATTCCAAAGTAACCTTTTTTATCCTGCAAAACACAGCTAAATTAATAGAGAATTTGCTAAAGTGCAATAAAGGGCAAACTGAAAAAAATAAGTGTTTCGGTTTCAAATCTTGCCTTTAAAAAAAAACTCGATTGACACAAGATAAAAGAAAAATATAAATTAATGACCAATTGGATTTTTTTTTCATAAATTTATATCACGCAATCATTTTTCGAGATGGCCTTTAGTACACTCAAGCAGATTATCTGTTGATTTACCAACATTTTCGAAGAATAACTTTTCATTTGTTTGAAATTTTCACAAATAACGAATGAAACTGATTTGTACTGACAACTAATTAAATTAATTGAAGATGATATGAATATACGATTAGTACCAAATTATTCTTTTTAACGGGTCAATATCTTTGAATAATTCAATTGATGTTGAATTGTTGAAAAAAGTAACAAAATTACAAATTTCTCTATTTGTTTGAAATCTGAGTTATTTCATTTATCAAAATAAATAGAAAGTTGCAATTATTATTATTATTTTATTATTTTTCAGATTGTGGAGGGTTATATACCTAAAAAAGAGTAAAAAAAAACAAACAACTGACATGCATTTCTGGAGCCACCCAAATCTCTAAAAATAAGGAAAAATCAAAAACTTTGACAGTAAAAAAAAGCTTTTCGGCGACCAAAGCCAAAAAAAAGCGTTCGCAATTTACAGAAATAAAAACCGTGGAAATTATTTCCAATTCACATTAATACTCCGATCCACAAAGTTTTTCCCCACATCTACCTCGATTGCCTACCACGCAGCAACGTCGCCTTCGTCAGTACCAACTCGAAAACAAGCTACACGAGGCGAAGGTGCATCGAGGCGAAGCACTGCGTGATTTCGAAGTGTCGACCTCGGCCCGATAGCCCGCCGCCATTGAGCGTACACGAGCGGCCGTCCCTAGTCATTCGCCTCCACGTGGAGTTCCGCTCGGCTTTTTTACGCCGATCACCGACCTCGACAACTCGCAAAGACGTAGGTCGCGGCGAATCGGTACCCCGCCACCGCGCGCCTCCCTCGCCCACCGCCCGTAACTGTGCCATTTTATTTGCAGCGGCTCTCAAGATAATTATTGTTGTTGATGGTAAATGGATTGCGTTCGTCATGAATATGCCGGTTTCGAGATGATGGGCGGTGGTGCTCGGAATTTGTTTTGGTTGCGACGACTGTGGAAAAGCATGGATGGAAATTTCGAGGTTTTTTATGACCTGTGACGCCAATGGGGGTAAAACGATCACATTTATGTGCATTTTTTTTGCCGCGGGGTAGAAATGGGAGCACTGGCAAGTGAGCGATTTATGAGCATTCAGTCTCTATTCAATTGAAATGATCTTTTGTTTCGATGCGACATCATCTTAGTAACAAGTAAAGTGGAAAATCAAATAATACCTAGGTTTCAGTATTATGTTCCATGACACAAGGACATAACCAATACAACTGTCAATGAAACAATAAACATTTGACAGTTTTTTAGCAAGAAATACCAGTACCCAAAATTAAGTCAAAGTCAAGGTTACTATAAAGGGGTGTACGATTGACATTTGTGGCTGCATATGACGGCCACTCCCTTGTGATTGGTCGAATTCATTGTCCAATGACACTGACTCGTGAAAAACAAACAATAAGTAATACATGTGAGCCCTGGTTGGAGTTTTCAATATTATTTATGCAGAACGATATTTATCAGTTATCGTAGTATCAACTTGTACTTATCGAGTTTCCGGTACATGATGAGAAGGTGAATGTGCTAGAATCATACATACCATCGCCAGAGGACACGACGTTGTCTGTATGGTCGCATAATTATGTCCAATTTGATGGTAATATATGTCTAAGCACAATTACATTCATGGAGAAGCAAAAGCATTTTTTCGGAAAGAAGATTTCAAACTGGACAGTTGGGGACAGGCCTCTGCTGATTTCAATACTTTGTGAAGCTCAAATTATACCTTTGCTCACATACGAGGACTGTTAAAAAAATAATGTGCATTTTAATTTTTCTCAAAAAATATTTATTCGTCGATTTCTATTTTGTCTTCTCCAAAGTAGTTACCTTCAGACATAATACACTTGTGCCAGCGTTTTTTCCAAACCTCGAAATAGTTCTGTTATGTACTTTTTGCTCTTGCTCTTGTACTTGAGCTCTCTCAGCGATTCGGTTTTCATCTCCAGAATCGTCGGGTCTCTTCAATCTTGGGAACAGGAAAAAGTCGCAGAGGACCAAATCTGGTGAATATGGTGGCTGAGGCACGAACGCGATGTTTTTGGCCAAAAAATTACGAACAAGCAATGACGAGTGAAGAGGTGCATTATCGAAATACAAAAGCCATGAATTTTCCCACAATATCGGACGTTTTCTTCGTATTGCTTCTCGCAAGCGGCGCATAACTTATTGAGACCGTACAACCATGTGGCAAGAACTCCTGATGCACTACGCCCCGGTAATCGAAGAAAACAGTGAGCAAAGCCTCAACATTTGATCGAACTTGGCGTGCTTTTCTTGGTCTTGGCTCTCCGGGCCTCTTCAATTGGGACTTTGGTTTCGATATCATAACCATATACCCCATTTCAAATGTTTTTAACACTGTATTCCATTTTTTACAAAACATTTCTGGTCAAATTTAATAATTTGCCCTTCATGGTTGATTTATTTTCAATATTTTTTTTTATTTCTGGGGAGTGAAAGCCAATTTGGATTTCTTCTTCAATAGTTATTGCATTTTATCCAGCACTTATTGTTAATTTTTTCTTGGCCTTCCCCTTCTTTGTTCTGTCGGGTTTCAAATATTCAATAATCTCTTTTTTTAAACTTGCCTTCTTTAGTTCCGATAATTAGTCTTCATCTTTTCTAAAATATTGGTGCACATTTTCAATTCTTTTTTTATATTTTATTCATATTTTCCTGGCATCTCCTTATACGTTTAATTTCCATTCCATTTTAGTCGAATATATTTTTATTTCTTGGTTTGCTACTTATGCAACCATCAATCAGCATTTGTCATACCACACCTCTCAGCCGAAACTGTTTTCTATTTGTGTCTTCCATATTGTTTTGTGCTATTTGGAAATATGAAAATTTTTGATTTCTTCTTATTAATTTCCTTTTTAATTTTTTTGCCCCCTTCAATCACAGGTTCGATAACACCTTCTATAACTATATCGCCTGCATAAATTAAAACCACTTGCTATATCGATTCCAAGATTCACTATCTTTTAATGGTATTTTTTTGTTCTGTACATTATTATTATGAACAGCCGTGGACATACCTTGTCACCTTTTTTTTCTTACCTTTGCTGCCAATATTTTATATAAGACTTCTAACAATTTCCTTAGTACAATAGTACTTTCCTTTTGTTCAAATATAATTAGTACTCTTCAAATGTATGAATGTGAGGAACAACTCTTATACCAGTTTATTGGTACTTTATTCTTTCCTTAGATAAAATCTATAGCTATTTGTTTCTTTTATTGTTCATCTATCGAATATTCTCAGGCCTTACATCATCATTTTCGTATGACCTCCTACTCTTCTCTTTTTATGTTGAAATAGTTGACTCTTTCAATTTTTTTAGGGTACTCGATGATTCGTTTCACTTGTGATATAATTTTCCCTTTGATTTTCGAGAATATTATTTCATCAAGGACTGAAATAACCAGGACGACCTTTTTAACAGACAGAGAAGTCTTGGTAGTTAGATTGTTGAGGAAATGTTTATGTTCTATACGTTTTTCCTCCTTTTTCTAGACGACATTTTGAATTTCTTAGTTTTCCATTCGTTTATTTAGATTAATGATTTGTCAAATTGTATGCAACTGGCCGATAATTGATGAAATTTCTAATTAAAACTTATTCACATATATAGTTTCTATAAGATAAAGTTTTTTAAATCTTTAATAATGTTATATAGAAGCTTTCGTTTGGAGTGAAAACATTACAGTAAAATGAAACAGTAAGTTTCAATAATTCGTCAATCTGACTGGTCAGATTTTTGTGGTAATGTTTGTGTAATTAGTTTCGGTGTTACTGAAACAAATATTTTCAAAACCGTTTTTCAGTTAGTAATGAGCGACGTGACAGTCTTCCAAGTTATCGGCTGTTATAATGGTCCACCCTCTGTTTAATTTTTTAAAACTGGTGTACCTCAGGGACCTATGCTTGGTCCGTTGGAGACTGTACATTTATTTGGTCAATTATAATTGAAGTATCTATATATTTTTCAAAACAAATATTGTCAATAGGCAAGAAAACGATTCAGATAACAGCAAATTGTTGGAAGTTGTGGATTATACATTCAAAAATTCGTTTTGGTTATAATATCAAAAGTCAAAAATCATTAGGAAGTGTTATGTGTTGAAGATGACACTGAAGTTCCTATTCCAAAATGTATAAATATTCAGAGTATTGTTCAATATGTATGAATTAGGGTTTGAAAATCGAAACGCGGTTTTATTTGATCATTAGTACTTCCTTCAGTGAATTCAAATCTTCTCTGTTAGCAAAAAATTACTCAAAGAAAAAGACACCAGAAAAGAACCAATGCCCAACATTTGGTAAACGTCATTTTTCTATTGAGAAATCAGTTATTTATGCAACTATAAATTATACAATAATTATTAATTATGCAATTGATAAGGTATACAACAAAGTAGCCTAGTATTGCCGAAAGTGGCCCCAGCTACCTCTGAAAAAACTTTAAAAAAAGTGTGTCACATCAAAAGATATACTTACAACTTTTATATTGTCGTAGGACACAGATGTTATTCAACTGTTCATAATAACTAGCGATTCAATTAAAGTTTACGTACAATCACTACAGAATTGAGTTCCGATATTGACTTGACGAATTGTAAGTCGACTTTTGGTATTGCAAAAATTTTTGCCAGGGGTATTATTTTTCAGACCACCTTTTGCATGAGCCAAAATCAAACTAAAATGTTTACCTCCTCTTGTTCGGCCTGCTCGACGGCAGCCGAACATCGGCGGATACGCCGCCCGCGCTCCCCTCCAGGTCAGCGGGCATAGCCTACTGGGTTTGACTCGTGTAAAGAGGCACGTGGAGGCGAAGCACTACGGTCTTTCGATCTCGGCGCGTTGTTTTTGAGTTATTTTCAATGCTTTATTGTGTTTTTAAGTGCGGCGATAAGATTTTTTTATCGGTCGACTAATCATCCTTGGAAATGTTCATTCAATTAGGTTTTTCGTTATCGCCAGGAGAAGAAAAGCGAACGACAAGGATACAGATAACGAATTTTCTTCAAGTTGAGATCGGTCAGGATTTCGGTTGGTGAACGATGCCAATTTTGTCGTCTAATTATTGTTGTTTGGGTGTCTGGAACGTGAAACGCAAACCGCACACGATCGTCTCTATTTTGTTAATTGAATCGCAAGTGGTGTAGGACCTTGCAGAAAAATTAGATAACAGTAGTTATAAACAATCAACTTCTTCTCTTCAAGGGCGCCAAGCGTCCAAAAGGTCACCAAAGAAAGTTATCACAGCACTGGCAGTTGAAGGGACGATTAAATCATTGCATCCCTTCAAATCTCCCGGAGAGAATTGTATATTCGTTTTTTTGATAAAATTTGATTTTATTATTCAATATAGTTGACTTCGAGGGTGATACAAATATTTTTATAGTACGATTTGCCTTTAGCCTCAAAATAGCCCCCAGTTTCGACGATTACCTCTTTATCGGCGCTGAATCTCTTTCCAGCGAGCATTCTTTTGAGGTCTGAGAACAGAAAAAAATCGTTGGAGGGCAGATCCGGAGAATACGGTGGATGCGGAAGTAATTCGAAGCCCAATTTTCGAAGCAATTTTGACATCGTTTTCATTGATTTGTGACACGGTGCATTGCATTGATGAAACAACACTTTATTTTTCTTGAAATGGGACCGTTTTTCCGCGATTTCATCCTTCAAACGCTCCAATAACTCTATGTAATAGTCGCTGTTGATGGTTTTTCCATTTTCAATGAATGATGACGATCATTTTGATTCTGATGTGTTAGAATGATGGAGCCATGTTTCATCCATTGTTGCATATCGACACATAAATTTGGGTTTTTAGGTTGTCCAGTCATTTTAGGTCGATTTAGGCCTGTATTTCGGAAAGTTGACATACCCAGCTGTAAATTTGT
>WOGL01001612.1:0-11061 GCA_015342145.1 Leptinotarsa rubiginosa | reverse complement strand
AATCAATAGTCCTGAAACTTCTTGCAATATACTGTATTCTACTCACATCATATGGCAGAACTAATAATCAAACATGATTTGAATTTATTTTTCTTTTGTTTCAGTTCATCTTCACCTGGAAACTCAGAGCCACATCTGTACTCCCAGTGATTGCGAAACGTCTTTAATACCAAACTGTAAATAATTTATAAGTGCCTTGTTTCGTTTGTCGATTGTGATCTTCATTGTAATGAAAAGTGATATTGTGTATAATTTAAACGTAGACCTGGCAAAATCGGCGGCCAACGCTGTCAATACCCTTCTGGTGGAAAGCACCAACACAACTCCACGGACTCCGGAAATCCTAAACTCCCTCATAGCCATGACAAATCCGTTAGATGGCTATAACTTCGGAGACGCTGCCAAAAAAAACTCTAACCTGAACATGAGCAGCGACTCGAATAGTTCTTGCAGCAGCCAAGTAGAGTCACCAACTACCAATCCGCCCAGCGTACAACACACGTGTTCTCAACTGATAAAAGCTGGACTCAAACTGACGATCGAGCAAAAACGAAAACAACTTAGCGACGGGGAAGACCTCCTGGATCTGGACATGGTGGCCAAGGTCAGGAAAATCGATTGCAGCGAATCGGAGGACGACAGGATCAAGACGGAACCTGGGGTAAGCCACAGTTCGTCCTAAGTGAGGTTCAAAAATGAATAAAAATAACCAAGTTTAATGTGTTTTCACTACGAAAGGTTTATAAAACCGCGACCGTGTTTTATTATTCAATAACTTTCTCAAGCAGGACTGCTGCAATAACTTCCTCCAGTAGATTTCAGATTTGTAACTATCGCATGTTCAATTACAGTGTATTTTGTTTTGAAAAATAATTCTGAAGTAATCGTGAAGTAAAATACGTGAATACAATTTTCCAGCGAAAAAATTGAGGGATAGGGGGCTCACTGTATGAATATTTTCACCTGATTGTTAGGTCTATACCTCACAGTGTTCCTTAAAATGAAACAATTGTTTGATAATACGAGTCCTAGTTGAGTTGGAAATCAGTCACGATACTTCAGACCATTTCCCATACTAAATATTGCATTTTTAATTTTTTTGGTTTCTGTGATCACAAACACACAATTGAGTAGCTGAATGTTTTGAAACAACTACACAAACTAGATAATTAGGAAATAGGGATGTATTCGAACCCAAGCCAAAGTTCAGCTTAACTCGCAGTTCGACTCGAAATCGAGCCGAGCCGCGGAAAATTTTTCTCGGAGCCGCATTAATTCGAGTCCGAGTTGGAAGATCTCGAGCCGAGCCAAACTTTCGAACCGTTTCGAGCTTTTTCGAACCACGAGAAGGTCCCCTTTTCATCCTTCAGAAGTAGATTTATAGTTATACGTGTCCTCAAGTATCTAAGTGCAATAAGAGGTTCTAGCTCCCCTTTCAATTTCTTAAGGTGATTTTCAGCAAACCCGATGATATTACATATCGATCCCGAAGGTAGTAAACTGGTGATCAAAGCAGTATCTTAAAATAAAATTCACTTTTACAGTTATCTCCATTTTTGCAAAGTTCACAATTCCAAATGCTCGGAAGAAAACCGCACACATCTAAATATTACTGTAGTAATATTACGCCAAAATTTGTACAACAACAACATTTGGTGCTAGGCAATTTTCAACCTCGATATCTGTATGTTTCCTTTTATATCTACCTTGAGAATGTCTAGTCCACTTCTTGTCCCCTTTGAGATAGTAATTCCAAAACCTTTAATGAAATTATTGTCGTTTTATATTTAGCAAAAAGTGTCAGTACAATATTCAAATAGTTTTTAACGTTAAAAATGACGAATGTGCCACAAGCAGATCCAGCCAAATTTAAGGGTAGAATTTGAAAAACTCATATTTAGGTATCCTTTTATACCTAAAGAAGATGCAACAGGTTTCATATTTATAATGTTGGAAATTATGAAAGTGTCGTAAAAGCGTCTGGATCATGTATCAACCCGTTGGTAGTGAAATTTCAATTTTACTACTCGTGTTCGTGAGTATATAAGACCGACAAACTCCGACTGCAGATTCCTCACCTCATTTTGAGATGAAAAGTTTCTATCAAGGTATGTCCTAAAATGCAAAATTTAGATTTTTTTTCTCTTAAATTCCTGTAAAAAAACTCAAACTTGGTGCACTAATCAAGATTTAACAACGTGATAATTTGAAGTTATAATTTTTTATTTTCGTAAACCAGTGGCGTAGTTACGATGGTATGTGATCATATTTTCCCTCATATTTTCTTTGGACAACTGAATTGACAAATGAGCATTTGACATCAGTTAGGTTCATCGATACTCAACCTAAAAGTCATAACATAAAAGCGAAGGTTTCTGAGATGTTTGCGAAAAACTGAAGATATGTCCTGAGAAGAGACATAACATCCTGTGTGCAATAATAGCATGATGCAACTTTTTATAACATATAGGAATAATTGTCATCCTCCTGAACATTTTTGATGATGTGAGTATTCATAACAGTACAGACAGGTAAGTCAGAATGAAACCAACACACTCCGTTTTTTTTTATTCGTTATATTATTTGAACAAATTTTCTTTGGACAACTGAATTGATAAATGAGCGTTTGACATTAGTTACATTAATCGATAGTCAACCTAAAATTATAACATTCTATGTGTCTAAAAGTGAATGTTTCTCAGATAATTGAGAAAAACTTTTGTAGATTTCTGTATCCAACATGTAGTTTTTTCGATTTGGTCAAACACATTTCAAACACATTTCATTACTGAAAATTTAAGGTGATAAAATTTGTTGTACTTTCGGTCGTACAATGATTCACTTTAAATCGTAAAGACAGATCGTGAAACGTTTCGTTCAGAGGTGATAAGTTTCTAAGAGTACGGTTGTACAACTATGGAATTGGTCGATACCGTACCGTATTCAAATATCAATATATTGTGAGGTTTTCACCTGAGCAGTTTACAAAACCTTGACACGTGTGTCGTTATACAATAGCACCCTCAGGCATGTTCCTACTGACTAATTTCATATAATTAATGCTTTATATAACAAATTAAATCATATGAACAATAATTTTACCAGGGTTGAAAAATGCAAATATGAAACAATGTACCAACTCACTAAATCGAACCGTAAAAAATTAATTACCAATTTCCACGTCAGAAAACAGATTCAACAGAGGGCAGGATGCAATTCTATTTGGTCATTCAGTAAACTTTCAGGATTCCAATTCCAAAAGATTGAGTTTCGAACCTTTTCCTTCCAAATGTAATGCGTCATAGTCGTAGTTGAAGAAATGGGTTGCAGAAATGTTAAATTGGTCTTATATTTGACCACCGAAAATGTATACGAAGACATTGAATTCAGTGCAGCTGAAACTGAGTTGTTCGACAGATTTTAAGCATGCTATACTTCTGTACGATTCAACCGCATCGAACAACTGGTTGAACTGCAACACGTAGGTAGTAGTTATCGTTCAAACGATTGGGCTAATTGTATCGTCTATGGATCGTTTTAGTCTAGTATTACCTCGTATATGAAAATCGGAATCGAATACTAATTTGTAAACAGTTCATGTGAAGAATTGTCTATTTACTATTATGTAGGATGAATAAGCAAATTAAACCTGATGCCTCTGCCATTCATTAAAACATTCAAATAAAAACGAAAAAGTAATAAAAACCTTTCACAATCCGTTCATTGGCCACCATCCAGCAGTCTCATATGTTCGAAATTTGATATGTTTTGGTGCATTTGCCAAAAAGCAGCTGATTCCTTTAGTTTGTATAAATGTTATCGCTTGGCCAACGTTTTGATTTTATATCGACTTCGTAATAATAAAAATACATTAGTTTAAAATGTAAAAATAATTCGAACATATTTCATTTTTATATTCCTTGACAGTTGTGAATGGAACAACTGGCGGAGAAATAAGTTGGCTATGCTTACGAAAATAACAAATTAGTTTCAATAAAAATGAGCTACTAATAATACTCAGATAATGTAAGATAAAACAATCATAACGGAAAAATACCTGGTTCAAATTCTATTGTTTCAAAATATTTATCTATAGAATTTTCCGATGCTAATAAAATAATAAAGTATTAGGAGCATAGTGTTCAAATAAGGAAAGTTCACAAATATCATTATCAATAACAGGTCTGCTAATGTTAGGGTTGCATATGGAATTGTAATAAGATTATTGTATGTGAGAATGTGTCTTGAAAAAAATTTATGTGCACTTTTCAGATTGGGATAATACGAAGCATTACAAGACAAATGTATTTTGTTAAATGTGTTTGCCTCGTGTAAAGTTAAGAAGTACACGAAATTCACTCAGTCCATAAATAAAATGCAAATCTGCATATTTCATTGACGGATGAGGCATTTTTATAGCAGCAGAATTACACAAAAACTAGGACATATACTATGAGGCATTTTTATAGCAGCAGAATTACACAAAAACTAGGACATATACTTATCATTTCTCCTCCCTGTTGATTTTTGAAATTCAATACTGTTTATTGCAGAATATACAAAATTCAACTGAACAAGGAGACAAAAAGTTTCCTTGCAATAAAAAAGTTTAGGAAATGAATAGAAACAAAATGTATAATCGATTAAAGATGTTTGTACTTGAAAGAGCAAGTTTTCTCACCGAATGTTACACTGAAGAACTTACAGCTAAGAATTGCACTCATCCCAAATAATCTAATGTGGGAAACGCCCAATATTATCCAAAAACTTTGAATGCCACCCTATCATCCAGTTTTATTTGATCCATTTCTAAACATTTTTTTAAAAGTTTGATTGATATAAAAAATACGAGAGATGAATTCATTGTTCTCACGCTTATTTATATCCTTGGAAACATATATCATTTGAATTCACTCGACTAGTTTATTAGACAAGGTAATAAGTTTCTCGTATTCTCAAAAGAAATGCACTTCCTATATACAATCGATTTTGAAAACACTACATCAAACCCATACATTGTTTGGGTTAAGTACTCAATACATTGCGGTCGTAAATAGCCCCCGGACAAAACAAGGTCGGACAAAATTTACATGAAAAGTTATTATTTTCAGTACTTTTTGACAGGAAAGACAGTCATGTTGCGCCAAGAATGCGCTACTAATTTTTATTTTTCAAATTAAAAGGAAGGTCTTTTGATACCTCCCACTGAGCAATGCTGCTTCAATGTTGCAATGTTGATATTAACCTTGTCAAACACTATAACGGTCGGCAAAGCAGCGTCAATTTTAGACGTTCAAAAGTTAAGACATTCATATTACAGAAATATGTTCCGTTACCTTTCAAATGAAACTTTCATTTTCAATATTGCTAAAGCAGAAATCTGAAGTATCTTGGACATTTCAATAGTATTATCATATCAACTTTTTGTTGAATGTTTTGGATATTTTCACCGGCTATATTATAAAAAAAAGTAGGTAATAGGTTAGAAAGGTACATTTTTGAATTTTCTTGGTAAGTTACTGTGTAAGTCCACCTAAAAAAATTTGATCACTAATTTGATACCTATTGGTATATATAGGTTACTTATATATTTATCTGATAGATGAATAAAAAAAGAAAATAATTTAAAATTAGGCAGTAACTTGTGGTGAACTAGATAGTTACTTTTCTTATGAGTATGACAGCAGTCACGATTTCTAGTCATAGATTTGTCAAAGCGACACGCGAGATCCGACAATCAGCGGCTCCCAAAATGGAGATCAAAACTCGTGGCCAGCCATGAATTTACTCAACGACCTGAAATTTATGTGATTGAAAAAAATTGTCAAAAATATCAAAAAGTCATTAGAATTTGTCGAAATAAAATCAACCCAACATCGAGTATTAAATTTTCAAAAAAAATCCATATCTAATTCATCGAATTCTTTCGTGGATGCGGATTTTTTTTAAATGCATAATCCATAATTCCTTCAAATATCTTGTGGGTGGGGATTTTTTTCTTTAAATGTATTCATCTCAGCATTTAGAAAAAGATCCATATGTTGAAATATTTTGTCGAATAAAATAATAGAAACATCCATAATTCCTTCAAATCTTTCGTGGATGAGCAGAAAATGATCTGTCTTCCCGTATGAAGTAGTTTTTAAAAGATAGTGGACAATTCTTTCGAATCTTTCGTGGATGCATCTTTCTATAGTCTGTCCAGAAATGAGAGAAACTACAGCAGTATATCTAAATATATTAGTGCCATAGGTGAACTGCATTCAAAAAGTGAATCATCCCGATTTGGTTTTGCCAGCATAACGGTAAAGATAGTAGGTAGAACTTATTTATTTAAAAAAAAACTTATGTAATGTGGCGATGTAGGTAACAGGAGCCTAAAATAAGTCTAAAATTCTCAATATACGTTGGCTGTCCAGAAAATAAGGTAATTGTCAAATTTCGCCGGCTACGTACATTCGATTAGCCATTGTTACATTATATGTTGGTACAGTCGTCTCGAACATATGTTCATTTAGCTGTTCAGCGAGAGAGAGAGACATGAAAGCTCATACCTGTTTAGTACCGTTACCGGTATATCCAATAAATACAATACAGGAATCAAAATCTGAAATGCAAAAAGTTAATTGCAATGTCTTTTCTGCCTCAAATCCATACCTCACTTTTCTTACTGTACTGTAACATTCATATACAATAACAGCTGTGACAGTGATTTTTGCATGAACCCTAAACTCAAAACTAACCTCAAATGTCATTCTTGCCTAACAGACTAACGGGTCACAGGGAAACAAGGTGGGTGTGAGTGGAATGAAGTGAAGATAACAAAGAACTGAAAATAATGAACAAGACTCACTTTTCCCTGCCCTCAAGTAACCAAATTGTTTTTATTTCACCTTTTTTAAAACCATGACAGCATTTCTAAATCACCCTCGACAGAAATATTGTCGTACTGAATTTTTAACGAGCAACATTTCAAAAGTTGCAATAAAATATCCTTGCCGCTTGCCGCAATGTTTTCGAAACGTCAATTATAAATGTTTCAAAAAACTCCAGTAATATTCATTACTACACCAAAGGTTCCAAACAGTGCATCATAAATAAATGTTTCAGATGAAAAAAAGATGTGATTCACTGTAAAGTTGATCAAGTTCAGAATCTCGTAATGTTTCAACTTGATCCAACAAAACCATTTTATCTGTTTCTGATAACATTTCATTTGATGAGAATAATAATCTTACAGCAATCTTTTGCAACGTTCGGTGCTCAGTAGGATCGTTCAATAAGTTTCAGACTTTTCCATTCAATACTTTTTAATTTTGGAAATCGGATCAGCCGTTCCTGAGTAATTAGCAGTTTTATATTCGTTTTTAGTATCTGCAAACAAACAAATATCATAATTTCGAGAAAAAATATATTCAAAACTCACACTGGTTAATTCCAATAATTTTTCAAAACGTTTCATCATTCATTTTTGGGAAAAAAGTTTTTGGCCTTCTACTTCTCCGTCTCTCCTAAAAATATACCCTTTCAAATTTCAACAAGATTCCTATGGCTGGGTTTTAATCAAATAAGCGAATGAATGTTATTTACGATGACGTGGATGGACTCAACCCATTCCGTGACAAAAAAGTCGTAATTATGAACGAATTAAGTGTTTTTTCTTATAATGTTATCCGTATTTGCTACTGAAGAGCCGATAAGGGGAAAGTGTCTTACGGCGAAACAACGGATGTCTAGCAGTGAGGATGACAGTGTTTCATGTAAGTGAAATTTTACTTCTTTCTTCCATGTAATTGAATACTTATATGAAAATAGCTGTTTCGAAAGGACTTTTTCATTCAGTTTGTGTCTGAAAGTTACTTCTTTGCATGATTTACGCATCTTTGTATAGAGTAAATTTTTTGAAATTGATTGCTTCCTCCCCTTCCTTGGAAGATTCCCACATTTTTTGTATCAAGATGGAGAAGTAGAAGGCCAAAAACTTTCTTTCCCAAAAATTAATTTTTCCTTAAAATATACCGTTTCAAGTTTATCATTCAGTTTCTGCTAATAATAAAGTCTGTTCACAAATTTTTCGCTTATATTTAGAAATGATTCTGGGGCAATTTCGTTGCAAGCACCTTTTTTTATCTGAAATGGACTATCATTGTGTATCACCTCGAAACACCTAAGGGCGTCACATCAGGTGATCTAGTGAGCTCTTTCAAGGGAGCACGTCTGCCTGTTTACCAGTTTGGATAATTGTTATCTAGCCATTTTGGAATCTGCCTGTCGCATCTTGTGAAAGGTAACATCAGTTGAAAACTCACTTAGGTTTGTTTATTACCCAAACTGGTATACAGGCAGACGAGGTCCCTTAGAAGAGCCCACTAGATCACCTGATATGACGCCGTTAGATGTTTTGAGGGGACATGACATCACAAGTGTACGAAAAATAATCGCAGTCCAGTTCAGAACTCGTGGACAGAAAAAGAGGTGCGTGCAAGGAACGTACCCCAGGAACATTTCATAAAGTAGTATTGTAAATAGACTTCATTATCGTCGGGAAATGAATGGTGAACATTTTAAACATTTAATGGAATAATGCGGAGTGAGTTTTCAATTTGGAATTATGACATTTATCGTTTGTTATTAGATTCCTTAAATTAATAAAAATCTGTTAATTAATCTGAAACGACTGATCCTATTTCCAAAAATGAAAAAAATGTTGGTTAGATAATGGAAACGCTTATTGAACGGTTGCAATTTTTTTGTGTTCTGTGAAATAATTAACATATCTACATTTTTCTAAACTTCAACAGGAATCCAATGAGCTATCATCATTCATATTTTTTTTGGACTTTTATGTCTATTGAACACAAATTTCAGCTGCTGAGTTAGACTAGATATTGGATAAATCACGTAGGCGAATTATATCATCATTAATGTAAACAACTACAAATAATTCCAGAAATACTATTAATTTTGTTCGAAAAACTCGTTAAACTGATGATATCCACCGAACTTCAACGAACAGGATTTCAGAAATTCCATAATTCTTTTGAAACAGCAAGAAAAAATTATTGTATGAAAAATATTTGTGGAATTATACATATCCTTGCTAAACGTTATCATTCTTTCATCAAAAATAAGTCCTAATTGATGTGATTTATCTTTATTGATGTCGGTGGAATTAGGTACCTATACATTAAAATTTTGACACTCACATTACCTACTGAATGGTCATAATTATTATGAAACTCACTGAGGTTTTTTGTACAATGTTCGATTGAAATCAAATAATGCATCTTTGGTAGAAAACATAGTTATTCCATTATCTTTTTTACGAGTATATAATTGCGGACGAAATTACCACTGCTAATAAAACGCCAATAAGCATACCTGGAGTAACTATCAATCGAGTTTATGACTTCAACCTTGTAGACTGAAATATTATTGCGATTCTTCAAACAACTCATGAATTTTCACAGGAAATGTCGGAACTTTGTTGAACGCCACATTCCAACATAAAATTACAAATAAACATCTAATTCGTATATACATATTGATTACATTTATCTGCTAAATAGAATGGAATAGATTCTTTTAGAATTGTGCCATTTCTTAATTGATAGGTTGTACTGGAACCGCTAAGAAGGAATACATCTCAAGTTTATTTTTACTACGTTGAACTTTTTTATGTGCCTGTTATGTATACACATTTGGCCAACGGCATTCCTAACTTTGCATTTGGCTTTACCTTACTAATCATAGCCGATGATCCAGAAACACGTGACTACGGTTTGCATATTCTCAGAGTGCGTCGTCAATGAATTTTCCCTGTTTTTGATTATAATGTTTTGTCTATTCATTTGGATCCATCATTTTATATTTTCATTTTATATTAGTGGCTTTTTCTTGCGGGACTTTTGACACTGAATGTACCTACACTAGAATATTTCAATTATTCAATAAATCCATATAAACACTTACTCTCACAATTTACTTCAAAATTTTCACTATAATGGTTTTACAAAAACTCGCGTTATATAATTTCTTGCTCAAGCGGGAGAAATTGTAATCAAACAGATACTATCATTTTAAATTGTTCAGATATTCATATTAACCAATTAGATGTTTCAGAAACACTCAATTCCTTATACATTTGTACAGAGTGCGTCGTCCATGAATTTTCCCTGTTTTTGATCATAATGTTCTGTCTATTTTTGATCCATTTATCTATATCTATCACTATTATTAAGATGAAAGTTTGTGAGGATGGATGTATGTATGTATGTTTGTGGCTTTTTCACGCCTAAACGACTGAACGGATTTAGATGAAACTATATAATTGCAGCTTTTACATCAGAATAACATATAGGCTACAATTTACAAAGGTGTTGTGTAATTTTGGTCATAATATAACGATAAGTATCAAGTAAGTCGGATAAATTCTCGCTCCCTGAGAACTATCTTAGCGTGCGATGCCTATTCCGTTGGAGTTACAAGTAGATAATGTACCGTAAGATTGATTATCTTAAATAGTTCTAAATAAAAGTCTGCGATAGCATGTATCTACCTCTTACGTGGTAGCCACTATATGCAAAATACTGAGCCATAAATACAATTACATTGTATTTATTTAACTGAATATAACTACTCAAGAATATTTCAATTATTGGATAGAACTGGCTGATACTTCAATACCCATATTAACACTAACTGTTACAAATTCATTTTAAAATTTTCACTATAATGGTTATACAAAAACTCCACTGTGCTCAAGCGGGAGGTTAGGTTAGGTTAGGTCCAAAGTGAGTGGGTCTATTCGACACTCCACCGTAACCCGCAAGGGTTTATTGTGGCTCACACCTATTCACATTTGACCAAATAAAACCATATAAGGTACCCCTCTCTTGAGGAGACGACTCAGTCGTTTCCTGCCTGCACCACCAAACCTTTTTTTTTATGTTCAGTTATTGGATCAGGAGTTGGAGAGTTGAGAAGCTCTCTCTCTCCTGAACTAAATTTACAGAGAGGTCAGTTGAAGTCGTAAACTCGACATCCATCTCCTCTGTAGAC
>WOGL01001611.1:0-11064 GCA_015342145.1 Leptinotarsa rubiginosa | reverse complement strand
GCGATTTGGTGTTGGGAAAAAACTCCAGTAATATTCATTACTACACCAAAGGTTCCAAACAGTGCATCATAAATGGATGTAGCTGTTTCAAAAGAGCTTTTTTTCGAGTTTCTGTCTGAAAGTTACTTCTTTGCATAATCAAACCATCTTTGTAAGGAGTTAATTTTAAAAAATTGATTGGTTTCTTTCTTTCTCTGGACGGAAAAGTAGAAAAACAAAACCTTCCTTTCCCAGGGGACATTAATATTTAAAAATAGTTCACAAAAAGTTTTCTCCAGAATCTACCTCCTATTTTTGTCACCACATAGGTCTTAAAAACACCTGTGCTCTTGTAATGTCTACGAGGTCTCCAGTCGATATAATCGCTTCAAATAAGGTTCACGATCGAAGACTATTATACAATTTGGTAAAACTTCTCGAAAATATTTTCTTAGAAGATGAATGGCAATATGTCAAAGTCAAGCGTAATTGGCCAATTTCAGTTGTTACTTCTATGGTCTCAGATCGTTGGATATGGCTGCAATTACCCAATTATGGTGATTGATCGATCCTAAAGTTTATTTATACCTATTCTTTTCAGGGGCACCTACACGTCTGAGAGATGCACAATAGGACGTTTCGTTCGAAGTGAGATTTGAATTGGAACTGCATCTTCATGAAAACTAGAACAAAGTTATACTACCGATTACAAAACTAATTCCTTCGATGTTTAACAAAAAATAATAACTGTCCAAACTGAAAAAGAATTATTACTTACTTTCATGATAATTTTATAGTTTCGTTATAAAAAAGCGATTTATTTCCAACAGGAGTATCCAGTTATAATCCAGTCATTTTAGGTTTTTAAACCTCAATCTGCGGAAAAATTCCTACTGAGCTGAATTTTGATATACACCTTCATTATGGCGTTTTAATGAAGATGTGAAAAATCGACATTGATATCGTGCCGGCTAAAAAAGTTATAAGGGTCAAAATGTCACGAAAATCAGTTTTTCGGGAATATCTCGGGAATATCGAGGGCCCAGGCTAGATAAAAAACTGTAATTTTTCTGATTTTTCCAAAGCCTCCGTTGTTTTACTGGAAAAGTCCAACTCTGTTGGTATCAATAAAAACATTGTCCGTCAGTTATAATCTTGTTCAAGTAGTTTACTAATTGCTAGTAGTTAACTATTAAACTTTGATGGTCTGGCTTGCCAGATCATTTCAGCTCGTGGTTCTCAAAAACTGTTCCCTACAAGTAGCCCATGATGGTTTTCTCTCGAATACCTACAACATCAATACTACAACTACAACGAATACTACAACTACAACAAGGAACTTTTTTTGCTTTACTAATGATAGCACACTGTTCTCTACCTTCCATTTAGATGTCAGCTGTAAATGCATATCTTCCCAATGAAGAACTGGAAGAAATTCCGTTTTGAAATAACATTAAACTATGATTTAAAGCTAAGAAAACCAGTCTTTTCTAGGAAGATGAATCTGGCGGAAACATATATAATCTCAGTACACGGTTTCACTAGCTGCTCAGAATGATTTTCTGGTTGTCTAATTGGATATGTATTGTCATGTTACCGATATAGAAAATGAATTTTTTCATAAAAACACCATTGTCATAAAAACACCGTAAAAGGGCGTACACATCTCAACAACTTCTAATCAGTATATATTATGGGAGGAAGTGTACAAGGTACATGTCACTAAAACTCGGAAACGAGTCCCGGTACGATCAATTGAGTTATATAGTGTGGTAGCCCTTCGTCCTCCATCCATGAAGAAGGTTTCCGTTTTTACCTGTAGATCGTGTGTTTAATAGGATACTCCAGAGTATTCTAGAACATTCCACAATATTTCAGAACATCTAGGCGGCCAATTCTTGAGTGTTGTGGAATATTTGACCTTCTATTGGTAAAGTATATAAAACAAGTTTCATCGACCTCTTATAATTAAATATTATCCTTTCAATCCAAGTATCACACAATCTCTGAGCGAGTCCTTGAAGAGGCCTAAGCCCCTCAAACAAAACCTACATAAAATAACTAGATGTACCAAAAATTGGCGAATAAACGTTTTTCAATTCAATTCCCTGAGCGACTCGGGGTACCCCAGCTAGTGCTTGATAAACTCAATTTAGATCGTCTTTGGTATCTTGCTTACATTATAGAGCTCCTACCTAAGGTTGCTAGATTCTATTCAGAAACATCGAAGGAAGGATGGGGAATTATTTCTTTTCTATCGATATTTTCACGGAAAGTGTTCGACTGACATCCCGCTTGAATCCTCCGAGAGCAGTATGTATCAGGAGTATGTTACCCATCGCTTCAAGGTTCAACTCAACACGCTTTGAAATATAATTTTTAAGAACTCTTTCGTTTGGATAACTTCGTTCTTATGAAATGAAACTCCTGATACGGTTTTTCCAAGTAAATATAATCTACAACGATTCAAAACCAAGGTCGTGGATTTTTCTGCAGAGCTTGTGAATGTCAAAAAAATAGAAAAACATGGGTTGAATAACGTTTTTACTAAGTTCACTTTTACTCATATGAAACGCTGAATGAAAAATATTTTCAACATGGTTGTAATAACACAAAAAGTTTCAAAAACTGCCAGCCATTGAACTGGTTGAGATTATTCTACGGCAATTCTATGGCAATACACATTATTTTTAAAGTTTTCCTGGGATCACCCGATTTAATCAACCGCACTGAGTAAAACTTCCTGAAATAATTTGTTCATAATATGAAATTATCTTTTCGAATTCTTATATACATGAATTATTCTCCTTCAGGTACAGCACCAGTAAATGATTTTATCAATTTTGAAGATACGTGGAACTATAAACTGCAACCACACAATACACCACTTCTTCAAGAACCGGTGGAAAATCATATTCTTCCAGCAACTTACGAATATGAGAAGGTAAGTTCACAATAACTCTATATTATAGATTTGAAAAATGAGTTTAATATGGATTCCGTTGAGCAGCTATCATCCCCATGCGAAAGACAAAATCCTCACATGCCGAAACTTGTGCTAGTTGAGAATTAACGAGATCTTAACTCTTAACGTTTGAACCTTTGGTTATTACTATTGTTTTTTTTTTATAAAAATGATTCGCCCGCCGATTGGTGACCACGACCTACATCGTGGAGTAAGTGATCATTGGTTTAGGAATCCTGTGTCCTAAGTAGATTTGATGAACCATGAATCACAGAGCCTTGTGTATTTGTCTTAGTGGTCAGGGCGATATTCAACTCGCATAAAATATCGTCCTAGTACGATGATCGAGATTGGGGAATCAGTAGTGCCAATATTCGACACACTCATGTCTCACATCATGTTCAATTTTTCCCCAGAGTGTAAGGCAACAGGTGTCTCGCTCAAAACTGTATGAATCAGACTTAGTAATACGTACAGGACTCGTTATTGTAGTTATAACCTAAGACCGTATATGAGATGCCTACAGGAAATGCATCAGCTGCCTCATGACAGGCCTAGTATTTGGTATATACTCGTAGAACCTTCACACCCAATACGTAACAACAGTAAACAAGTTGCTGAAAACTCCATTCTGAAGAACAATTATGAGTATTCAACTTCAAGCCACGACTAATGAGATTTAGTCAAGGTTTTCGATGTTATTAAAGAAGACACTATTCAGTTAACAGCCACAGAGAGCTACGTAATAAGGAGTCCATCCTTATGTAGCCACATGGCACCAACTAGATATCAGATTTCTGGTCAATTCGTACTGTGCCAGAAACCAGAAGAATGCTCTATTGGAAGGTGCCATATATTGAGATGGTTGTCAGCATTATTAACTGATGACCACTCCCTATACCGTGAGCATTGGGCTTGAGGATCTTTATTTTTCCGACATAAATGTCTATCTTTCTGAAACCGTTATAATCTTGAAGTTTGAGGTACTAAATATACCATTGACAAGCTGAAAAACATTCCAGTATCTGGATCAAAGAGTACTGTTCGAGGAATGGAAAGCAATATGATGCCCGAACAACAGGGGGACTAAATACCAGAATCATTAACAATCAACACTGTAAACCTCACTGATTCTGTTTCTACGTCATATATATCTCAACACCACTAGAGGACACATTTATTTCTTCACCAGAAAAACCAAGAAAGTTCTATCTGGTGTAAAAATGTTTGCTGTTTTCCATTCTACAGTTTCTGGTGAACTTTTCGACTCGATACAAAAGAGTAACAACTTGTCGAGTTCAGAACTTCGCAACAGATTTGAATATCTTCCTCTTATTCACAAATACTCTCCTAAGCCGTACTTTTCTAAAATTTTCCCCATTTTTATGCCATCAACGGATAAGAATGACAACTTCACCATTACGGTCTGGGTGGGCAGATCTGGATTACAATTTCATATTGAACGTTGTTTTTGTTTCCTTAGCACTCCAGTTATCAAATTAAAAAATAAACGTCTAATAATATTGAGTATGAATGAAAAACAATGAAATGAGAATTTCGTCCCCAAAATTCCTAAAGGAATTAGAATTATATTCCGAACAAATTTTTCAATGATATTTTTTTTTTCGATACCTCTAGGTGAAGTAGGTCTGAAGTAAATAGGTCTTTCCGATGCTGCACTGCAAACGGCAAGGATTTGTTTATCTCACTCCCATTCAAACCACATAAATCGTAACTTCTTCCTAACGAAGCCGATTATTTCATTTGGTGAGTGATCTTTCAGGTCATCTGGCAAGAATGGAACTCTGCGAAACGCTGAAAACTTGATCTGGTCCACGGCGATGCAGGCACAGGCCCTACGAAGAATAATCTTCCCCAGGGTTAACAGACCGTAATACATTTTCTTCAGCCTACTGAGGACCTATTCGGCGGTCAGTCCTCGACTACCTCCGTGGTAGGTAAGCAACACAAATTTATGGATTGGAAAGTAGGTCTTCTGTGACGCATTTCAAAGAGACGCTATTTCATAGCAGTAGGGTACTAACTGCCAGGAAGATAGCTAGAAGGTGCTTCAGGCCAGAATGCGTAGCTCTGGATTATACCTATAGACCATCTTCTGAAATATCATCTACGGCAGCCATAGTAGCATACTGATGAGATTCCACTTGATTGGACGATAATGAGGTTGTTGGATGGTCATGGTGTAAGATTCTCACCTTAATGATCGCAGAGCCTCCGGTTTGGATGGCTCTTGATCCGATGTTACAGGGAGGACAGTTGAAGTCTTTTAGTCGACCTCCATCAACTGTAGATTCAGGGTCAGATTTCTTGGTTATTTCATTGTTCATAAAGGATCCCACGAGTAGCTAGGGAAAGCAGATCCACGCATTACCGTTATAAGACTTTCAACGACGAAAGAGCGCTCGGTATATCAAAGATTCTGTTGGTGACAGTGACTGGGCTCAGCTCATCCTTTCGGCACGTACACATCTTCGAATGAGGAGTTATTTAGGAGGAGTATTATCTCCACCAGCAGGAGTATTCTAACGCTCTTCGCTAGCGTGCAAACGCTATCTCTCACGTGAAGCCAAATATCGAGAACTGATGTTTGTGAACTCGTAGTAGGTCAAGTTTAAAGTTCAGATTTCAATTGAGTATCCTGAAAAATGATGTGATCCATCAAGTTGTGCTGTGAGTGAATTCAAATCTGTACTCCTCCGCTAAACAAAAATATCGGAGTGTCATCATCTTAAATGTGACACATTGTATATGCGCTTGTTTGAATGTGATTGACAATGTGTCTTACTGAATGTTAGAGCAATATATTCGGATGAGTGCATTCAGTATTTGTAACACGAAAAAAAGTTTCGACGAGGAACTATGCTACACCAGGGAAAGGAACTATGCTACATCAGGGAAGTATTTCGATGGGATGGTCACTTCGAAATGGTGACAAAACAGACGTTGGCTAAGAGACAACAAGAGTTCCGTAAGAAGCCGCCACAACAACTTCTTTACTTCACAGGACTATTGGAGAGGATGAGAATGATGTATAATCTAAGTACAACTTTAGAAACTGCTTCAGATCCGGGAACATCATCCGTAGTAGCCTTATAAATGTCATGGTACCAAACGCAAAAAGTAATTCCAAGAAGTGCATTTATCAGATACCAAGAGACCTTTGGAAGTCTTTATTAGAGACCACAAGAAAACCCCCCAGCGAGGAGAAACCAAAAAATCTGAAATAGAGGAGCATGTTTTGACTCACCAACATCAAGTAGTCCGTAATTAATTGAAAGCTTCCACGGGAGGAATACTGGTTTAAAGGAAAGTGTTGAACAGCGACAAATTCAGCGTGGCTAGCGTGGATCGTGAGAACGGCTTATAGTATACTGAACCAGAAAACCGAGTGAAAAGCGGGAAGCGTTAAGTGACCTAAGAGCTTCTAAATATAAGGAATAGTCCTAATATGACTCAAAAATGATTGATTTGAAATGATTTTCCTTTATTTTTAAAACTTCATACTCATTGTGTATTTCGGCTCATTATTTGATATCATTTCATTTTTTATCAAACTCATACTAATATTTTTTGTGTTTGCAATATTTCAATATTTTGTTTTCTCTTTATCCTCATAGATTTTGAATCTGTTAACATATTTTTATACAACGTATATCTGAACCTTTAACATTCACAGTGTATGAACAGATGATTTTTTTCAGGATCTCAAAGTGTACTCTCTAGAAGATGAAAATGACAAGAAAGTTTTTAGGGTGGCCAAGAAAATTGGAAGTGTGGTAAAAGAAAGGGTACCCTGTGGAGTATGTCAATTAGGTAAGAATTTGTGTCTCAACATTTCGTAAGAAAAAAAGGATATGTAGCATTTTCTTATTTTTGATTTGAGTGTTATTTGTATGACTTTGACGAAACAGACGACAAATTGTAACAAATTTATTTGTATTCCTACTCAGTATGCAAAAAAAGTTATCTCCATCCAGTTATTGTTCACCCGTGGTAATGAGCTAGTAAATTTTGTTTTGTTATCTATTTCTGACAAGTAAATTATTCATTAACTTTTCTTTCACTTCTACAGTGTATACCAGGAGGGATTTCTATAGAAGGAAAGAACAGTTTTGCACAGAAGTCAGCATCAAGCATTTAACGAAATCGACTTAATTAATTCAAATTTCACAATGAAGTGTTTCTTGAATAATTCAACCTGGTTTCAGACTTCAATGTATCACCACCAAAGTATCCTCGTAGCGTCAACAGACATGAAAAATCTGACCCACTGGTTGCCAACATCGCTAGTACAGTGGTTTAGAGAGTGACATACCAGTCACTAAACGAATCCTAATCCAGAATCGAGCTGAAATCGAATTTGTACCCGGCTCAATTCGAATATTTTCAGATTTTCAGTCCCCTGTACTAATTTGTACGGCCCTTTATAGGATAATCATCAAATACTTCTGGATATAATATTTGCCTTTTAGTGATGTAGCATCTCAAATTCGCACAAATGTCACTCGATGAAGTTACAGCATATCAGAATATGTTAGACAGATGGCAAATTTGGTGGGAGAAAGATTCTGACACGGGCAATGGATCCAGAAATTGATAAGGAACATAAACTTGAACAGAATGTGAAGACCTTTTCAATAATAGAACTCTGTCTTTCGGAATAAAATTACCAAGACCGATTTACCAAATGTATATAATTTTCAGTATATGATTTCACTGACACCGTCCTTTATGAGTTTTCTGCAATGTTTGTGCATCTTCATAAAAATAATTGGTTGTGGAAATAGTTTTTCTCAGCTTTTTCTCTAGAAGTATTTAGGCTGATGTTTATTAGATTAACTGAGCTTTGTTTTTGAATTTTTTAGGCGTTGGGCTCCTACAAACCGAGGTGCAGAAAGGATCGTCTTTCGATTCAATCAAAACACAGTTTGTCAGCTTATGCGTTTCATTCAAAATTGAAATTGAAAAAGTCTGCACAGGATTTTTTGAAGTGTTTGCTCCTGAGCTGCTTCCTGCCTACAATGCATCAAATTTAGGTAACCTTGGATCCAAAATTAGTCAGATATAGATATAGTCAATATAGAAATATTTTGTTTATTATAATTTTTTTTCAAGATCCAGCTGACACTTGCAGCTTGATATTTGGCGAACCTTGTGGTGAAATCAAGAACGCTGTGCATCATCAATGGAAGATCGATATTCCTAAGAAGCCCAGGCAAGCTACAAATCATGTTACATCTGTGAAGGTAATAACAATTGAAGCAATCTGGATAACAATGCAATATTTGTGAGGAATTTCAGTAATTTCTTTGGAATGGGGTACCCGTCAAATCTTCGTTCTTGTTCTCAATTATTCATATCTTCATTCTTCCGACTTCCCGTAACTGTATAGTTCCGAAATTTGCATGTAGAGAGCGCGTTGGCTCATTTAAGCAAATTAGCTGCAAGCAGAGCTGACGAATAGTTGGAATGCATTTTATTTGTTTGGGATACTCATACATCATTCCATCTGAACTGAACCACCCAGCACTGATAAGGAGCTAGTACTTCGAAACCGGACTGTCGATGATTATCCCTACCAAATGAAATTGATTTCAGATCTTCATTTTCAGAAGTTCCAAACGGAATACGTTGCATAGGTGTATGATGATTCAACTTCAACATTCTTGTGGCATTAGCTGAGTTTTTTGTTGTTTCTCAACCGGGTATCTGTGACAAGTACCTACAAAATCGTAGGTCTCACATGAGAGGGAAAGGCATGGCATTTTCACCACAATTTGGTTATTTGGTATGCACCTCTCCGGAATATATTTGTTATTCTGACTTCTACTCCGGAGGAGTTACTTCGGTAACGTTGCTTGCAGATGGTGCGGTGGCTCAGTCTACCTTATAAGCTGAAGACAGAGCTTATAAATGGTTGTATTTTTTTTTTGTTAGGGATACTCCGTCGACTCACTCCGTTACTTGCGACAAATCCTCTAAACAGAAGTGTCATTTGTCAGTTTCTTATTTTTCCGTCGACTATCTGACACACGTATCTATGTTAGCTATGGAAAGTATGTCAAAAGTAATACTAACGATTATATTGATTTAAATGTTAATTATTTATATGTAATGAAATTGGACGATACTGATAAAAATCCATTACGTATTCAAGTAACACCTCATTGTGAAATTTTCACTGAGCAGTTTACACATCCGCAACACGTGTTTCACTAGAGGTTCCCCAGTCATGTTCATACTGAGTATGAACACATGTTCCACTATTGTATAGTGAAACATGTGTTGAGGATTTGTGAACTATTCAGTTCATAATAAAGTGATACTTGAATAAATTCATATTTTATTTATTATAACCAATGCATGTTTCTTATGATAACTGCTTTTGAAAATAATTAGGAAAATATATTGTAACGAATCTGAAGCCGCCGAATAAATACATGACTCACCGCGAAAGAATGCAGTCTGAAACCGCCGCGAAAAGTCTAGGCGAATACTGAAACAACTAGAGAAATCTAGAACGGTCGTTACCGATATATAAGGCCCGCTTATCGTCCAGAGATAGCAGTTGAATTTAGAAAGTGAATCGAACGGTTAAACAAGGAATTCAAATAGTGGAAATAAATTAGTTGCTAAGTGTTGAATATAAATTAGTTTGTGATAGTGAAATATTATTAGAAATAAATTTGTTCAAGACAGTTAATTCGTTAAATTGTTACAATATATTACAGTTCCTACATTCATTATTCATTACTTCATTATTTCTTAATTAATGTTTTCACACATCTTACAGCAGGCAAGAGCGTAAAGAACTTCGATCCTACAGAGGATCTCAAAATCCACACGTCTTTTTTATCAAATTCAACCCAACTATCTCAACGATAATTTTTTTGAAGCTGCCCTATTACTTTAAAGAGATGAAAAGATAAAAATAGATCACGAAAGCTCAGCAACCGTGATTCACTACCGGTAATTCGATATACCAAAAACCTCAATACTAGTACTCGGCTGGATCGCGAGTGGGGTGTTTTTGCTCGTATTTCTTTGAGAGGAAACAGCTAAGAGTAACAGGTGCACTCCTAAAAAGAACAACATATATGAGGCAGAACTTCGATGCTCAATTTAATTTACGGATGGTGATTTGTGAAACGTGCGGACGGGCGTTGTCGTGGAGCAGGATTGGACCTCTTCTGTTGACCAGTGTCGGCTGCTGCTGCGGAGCAATTTTCGGTACATTTCGTCGATTTTCTTACAATAGGACTCTGCTATGATGGTTTGGCCCGGTTGCAGAAAGTTACAGCCGCTGACCACCATACAGTAACCATTTGGTGGGTTTTCGCCTTTGGGAAGTGCCTGGGTGACTCTTCGGTGTCCAACCAGTGTCCTGAACGTCTCCTGTTGTCATAGAGGTTCCGCTTTTCATCACATGTGATGATCCGCAAAAGCAAAAAACAGACCTCGAAGCGTGACGACTTCTGTCGATCGTTCACATCGTGTCTCGCCCTTTTTTCGAACTTTTTAACCTTTCCAATACGTGTCAAACCATCAAAAACTGCGTAGGAGCTGACGCCTAGCTCTTCCGCCATCCCATACACCGTTTGTGATGGGTTAGTTCCACCAGGGACCTCAAACCCTCGTCCTAGATTACTGTAGATCGACCACTTCGAGGCTCATCTTCGAGGTTGAAAGCTCCGGAACGGAATTTCGCAAACCAACGTTGAGCAGTGCGTTCATAAACACTGTCATTGCCAAATGACTGGTTGATTTTTTGGAGTCTTTCGGCAGCGCTCTAGTTCAGTTCAAATTCGTAGAGAAAAATTGGCCGAAAATCGCTTAACGACATCATATAAGTAATACGTCGAAAAGTGGCAAAAAATTAAAATTTGTAAAAAATGAACAGCATCAATGTATAGAGAACAAATATCTCTATCGATCAGTAGGTATAGGGTAAAAGAGGGTAATGGGGTCACTTAATCGAGAACTCGAATAAAAGTGTAATCATAAACAAACTATTGCAACCGCCTTTAAACATCATATACTTAATTAACTATCATTAGAAATAATTATCAGCCACTCTGGCAATCAACTTTGGATATCAT
>WOGL01001610.1:0-11070 GCA_015342145.1 Leptinotarsa rubiginosa | reverse complement strand
TATCCACCAAACACGCGTTAGTTACAGGATACCTGTAACAACAAGCAGATAGACTAGAGGAGTGGGCCAACCTCTGGAAGATTAGTATCAACCCTGACAAGAGTCCGGCCATAGTGGAGGAAGGTACATCTGGAGATTCCGTAGAAAAAGGAAGTAAGATACCTGGAAGTCACCCTCGACAGGAAACTAACATTCAGGTCCCATATCCAACAGAGGTTAGAGCTGGCAAAAGCCTGGCACAACCTCTACCCTATGACCGGACGCAGGAATAACATGGATCTTCAAGTGAAATTGCTCCTAACCAGGACCACCCTACTCCAAATCATCCTGTATGCCTCCACTGCCTGGGGCAGTGGAGGCAGTGACGATGGGTAATCCACCAAACCGGACTGTCGGTGGTGTAGCTGATAATTTTCAGTGAAAACCTGCTGTTAGATGAATGGGAAACATCTGTGTGGAGTAACTTATGTAAATGTTTGTTGGAGATAATTAAATGTTCTTCATAGTATTAGCCAGGAAAGTAGCTGCTTCCTGACAGGCATTCATCAGATCCTACATTGTAGGGATTATGGGAGAGATGAACGCTACACATTTCATTTCAAAAGCAATCATAATTTCAATAAAGGTTATGTTTGCATATCCATCATGTACAGATCTGTCACTTTACAGCACAAGTGCCAAGAATTTTGTACTACTGAAGATGGAACTCGATCAAATCGTTTGACCATGCTGGAATAGGCCTTCCAGCAGCAGCAGATATTGACAAATACAATCCTAAAATAGATCTATAGGTTTCTATGTTGAACGGAAGTACCACAAAAAATCGCAAATATTTCTGAAAATCGATATTCTTTTCAGGAACTCTTACCTGATATATGCTTAAATTTCGCTTGATGTTGGATTGCAGGACCAAAAATGGAGGTTTAATGGGTTTAGGATCATCACCATCAAGTTTCTGTAACATGAAAGACAGTAAGATTTGAAGAAAAATTAATGTGCTATACCTAATCTCTATTGATTCTATAAAATCTTCAATGAATAAAGAAAAACAATTTGTACTCGTATGCTCATATTGACAACTTCTCTGTTGAATAGTTCTCTATCAAATAGACCCCAAATTTGGCAGAACTTTCTGCATATTTTTGTTGAAAGTCCAAGTTTTGTTGTATCAATAGTATTACGAAGTATGGCTTTTTTGTTCACAAAAAATGTGTTTTCATAGAAGTCATCATTTTTTGAAAATTCTGCATTCAAATCATAATATTCATGTATGAATTTCTCCAAAAAGATGGGAACCTTTTTTCAAAGGAGTCAGTGAAGAACTGGAAACTATCATAGTTAGATAACATCAAATATAACGGTTTTCGTCATTAAAGTTTCAATGAAAAAATATCTCAAGCTTTTTCTTTGTTAAATTAACAATTTCATGGGAAACTGTTTCAATATGTAGAAGTTATCACCACGCATGATTTTAGGGAATTCACACAGGAATTTAATTATTTATTTCAATAGAGATATTACATATCACATAATTTGCACTGACAATTTTTGCACACAAGTGCATTTTCCAAGCAAGTATGTGATGCAGGAAAAGGGTTGGTTATATTTGAAATTTTCACCGCATATATTAGATTTTAAACATTTTTGAGTTTGGTAGAAAAAATTGATATGTTGTTTTCTTACAAAATGTGTCAAAATTGAAAATAATTTGTTGTTCCCATACATAATTACTTGGATCTTATAAATTTTCATGAGATAATAGTGTTCTTTCATCAGCATAGGAATAATTTATTAGTTATACATGTATTGTAGATATCATTATAGAATATTAAATACGGAATAGGCCCTACTATAGATCCCTGAGGCACCCCATGTCTGTAATATTACTGTATGATTTGATATTATCTGTTACTATGACTTGAGTGATTTGTTAAGAAGGATTCTATCCAATCAAACTGCATTTTCCAGGCAAGTATGTGATGCAGGGTTATTTCCAGAAAAATAGTTGATTATATTTGAAAATTTCACCACATATATCAGATTTTAAACATTTTTGAGTTTGGTAGAAAAAATTGATATGTTGTTTTCTTAACATTACAAAATGTGTCAAAATTGAAAATAATTTGTTGTTCCGGTACATAATTACTTGGATCTTCTAAATTTTCATGAGATAATACTGTTCTTTCATCAGCATAGGAATAATTTATTAGTTATACATCTATTGTAGATATCATTATAGAATATTAAATACGGAATATGCCCTACTATAGATCCCTGGGTTACCCTATGTCTGTAATATTACTGTCTGATTTGATACTATCTGTTACTATGACTTGGGTGATTTGTTAAGTAGGATTCTATCCAATCAAGCTGTCAAAACCTTCCAAAACAATGTTTTTGGGAAAAACTGTCTGGGAAAAATTGGTGTGAATAAATGCAAAAGTTCATCAACCTGAAAGTGAATATTTGAAATATCAATGAAACATTTTGTTGCAAAAACTGTTTTTTCTAGAATTTATAAAGTTGAAAAAGTTTGACTTTTTCTTGTTGTCCCCTACAGAGATGATTGAATTCTTCTTCCAGAGATACATTCCGAAAACTTACAACAGAATCAATATAGGCTTCAAAACTATGATTTACTTACTACACAATGAACAGAACACCTAATAACATTTATTTTGTTCTTGAATTCTTCCAGGGCTTGAATAATATGGGGGCTCACAAACGGTCTCAACCCAGAGTAGTTTCTGTTCAACTTCCAAAATACCATACACAAAAAAATATACCCTGTACAGTACGAGTCCCAACCAGCTTCATGGTACTTTTCAACATAGCCGTTGTTCGCGTTCACTAATTTAGGTGCATCGTACACCAAAAACCGTCCCACGTCTTGGCTGAAAAACCGGTAAAGAAAGTCCAAACCTTTGTCGTGCCATCTCTTACGAAGAGGAACTTCTAATTTTATTGCACGAGAGATATGTTTCGTATCAAAAATAACGGGGAAAAGTTGGTTTATACGTTTTTTAAAACAACTGTAAGAGAAAGGCAGTGGGCTATCGAAGCTGTGGACCATCAGAAATAAATCTTGGAAGCAATTATGTCCCACAATTGGTTTCTTAAGGGACACTAAAAGTCGAAAGACCCGCGTGAAGCCTAAAAGCTGGGAGATAAGTTCCTCTTCCAAGTTTTGTGATGCCTCCAGCTTTGCACACTCTTCGACAGTGAGTTTCTGTAAAACAAAATCTTTGTTCTTCTCATCTACAAAAGTCCACACCTTCGAAAATTTGCACCGGAAGCGTTTATGTATGAAATAAAGCATTTCATAACTGTTCCAAAATTTATCGTATATCTCAGGCAGAGAAAGTTTGTCTCCGCGTTTTGCAATCTTGTACCATTCTCTCACTTTTTTGCGTACTTCAAAGAAGAGCGAGTTCAATTCCATTTTAGATTCTGCAATAGCGTCTGTGATGGTACCCTGCTTCAACTTTTTTCTGAGGGTTTCTTCTTCAGGACTGCTCAAGAACGGTAAACCTACGGATGCAAACTAAAAACAAACTGATGAAGAATTGATAACATTTGTATGCAGAGCCAGGTCAGAAAACTGCCATAGTAGGTTTGCAAATGTTACTGATTCCAAAATGTCACCAGCAAATTAAGAAAATATGAATAGTGATAATTATGAAAATATGAATAGTGATCGTTCAGCCTGGGGCTTGAACCACCGACCAACACGGCGGACAATTCGAGTGAGTGAACAAAGCACCCACGTCAAACCGACCGGCTACCGATCAAACAAAAGTTCTTTAGTAAATAACAACCAGTTAGTATTTGTCAATAATCATTCCTAAAAAAAATACCTGAGAGTACCAAGTTGTAACGTCTCAATCTGTTTTCCGTTAACCAGCTGTTCCTCCCCCACGAACAACAACCCTCAGAAGTCAAAACTTGTACAAGCTCAGGATTCACGAGGTCTTACCTTTTAACATGTGATTCTCAACATTCACAGACAATGTTTGGTTTATAGCAGGTATTTCTCGCATTAAGGAATGCATCATCTGGATATAACATGCTTTTGATGTTTTTACAAAGAACAATATTATTGTAATGAAATGAACATAATACAGGCTCTAGAACAGAACCTTGGATGATTTTTTTAGATCAGCTGTATTGCATTGCTCATGTTCTGAAAACCAATTTTGGGGGATTCTTTAATAGACTGCCATAAGACTACAGTCAATGCATCATCTTCGCTGTAGGATTTTTCACTTCAGTTACTCAATTTACTCATATCTAATTTTGAAAAATGACTGTGAGCTTTGTGCTTTTCTACTTCAGCAGTTTCTAGACTAGGTTGTACATCTCGAGCAAATCAAGGGCTATTTTTTCTGAAAATCATACCTGATTAAAATCAAAACCATGGAATGCTAAAAATTTTACAGCGCCAGGGTCAAACAGAAAATTTTTGTGAATCGTTGGGAATGATGGAGGTAGGAGATAAAAATTGTAAATTTTGCCCCGGTAGCAGTTATCTGTAAGATCGCAGGTGAAAGCTGTAATTCCAATTTGTATGGGTACGACATGTTCCATAATTTTTCGTAACTTGTGGTACCTTTCCGAAGGGGTGTCAAAAATACTGAAATATCTAAATCAGCAAAAAACAATCTAGTTCTTAAGTACTTACCTGGGAGAGTACTCTTTCAGAGGATACAAGGCACTAAATTCTAAATCGAAACTGATGAACCTAGCATCTTCCAATGATCTCTTTATTTCGGGAAATTTTTCCTCGAAATTTATAATGTTTATATCTGTTCTACACATATTTAAATTGTCGGAATGAACACAGATATGTTTCAGAAGATGATAGGTTAATGTTAACCTTAAAACGTGAACATAAACAAAAATGAAATAGAAGAAGAAGAAGTATATAAGCGCGTTTCATAAGTTCTCTGATCTCCAAAAGTTATTGACTGTCTCTGCTCAGTATATTTTTGGCGTTTTCTTTTGATAAAACTGCTGCACATCCAGTGTATTCATATCCTTAATCAATGCATTCCCAACTGAAGAATATATACAATTTGCACTAGTGTAACGAAATGGGAACACCATTTGATCGAGTAGAAATCGAATAACTTGGGGCGAGAATGATAGATCTAATATATCATTACGCGAACAAAACGCACCTAAGGTCAAGAATGTCAGGCGTCAGCCGATAGGTACAAAATCATTTATTTATGTACATAAATATATGGGAATCACAGATCAAAATGTTCGGTAATCTTCTGCATGAGTTTCCTGAATACATGTGAGGATTGCCGATCATAGAAAGACAATAGATGCCGAACAGAAAATCGTTTTTTAACCTGCTGTAACCTGTATACCTCATCCTCCAGATCCTCCATTCATTAGATCAATTATTGCTATTTTGCAGTTATAGTTTTTTCTGCGTTTTTCACATTCCTATCTATTATTTTTCCTTGTCCATGGAACGAAAGTTGAAGTTTGAGATAAATATTATAATTTTCATCTTAGTTTCAATCAGAAGCATTGATGAGTAATTTTCCCATTCACACTTTTGGAATAACAATTCATTTATACACGTCGAATTAGAAGAAAATGAGACTAACAGATATCAAAATGTAGCCAACTAGTGAAAAGTTGAAAATCCAGTTTTTGATTATTTTAGTCAATAACAATTTTGGTTGGCAAAAATTTAAAAAAAATATTGTGGGAGATTTGAAATTCTATCGTTTATTTACAGGTTTAACCACTGAATGCTTCATTTTCAACTTTTGAAACTGAGTAACAGATATTTTGTATTTAGACGCGAATGAAAGAAATATTTGTTGATGCAAAAGGGAGTCCAAGACATTGGGATACCTACCAATTCATATGCTTATTGATTTCTTACTTTTTCTCGTATTTTTTCATTCATCACCTGATTAATAAAACCCACGATTGATTCATTTCACACTTTTTTCATAAGGAGGTACACAGAGAGGGAATACTTATACGGCACATCGTACACTAAGAGGTATAGAATTAGATTCCTGTGGCATTTTCTTTTCCACCACCAGATAGACAAAAAATTAATACTTGAATTATGCCAACTCAAGCTCATTTTTTTATATATATATACTAAAAACATGGAAGGTGATTTTATACTCCAAAATTCCACATTGAAACGATGCACTGATGATTTAGTCGACTACTACGAATTGTGATAGCCAATGCACTTATTCAGGTCGCTATTGTTCAATTTAATTCAACTATAAAGTATAAATAATGTGACTGAATTTAGATTTCAACATATTATAATGTTCTACATTATCTTTCTTTTACAATTTGTTGACAATGATTTGTATCAGGGGATGTAGCTCAGTGGTAGAGCGTTCGCTTTGCATGTGAAAGGCCCGGGGTTCGATCCCCCGCATCTCCAGATTTTTTTTTTAAATCTGAAAATTTACGAATGAGGCTTCATCAGTAGCTAGTTCGAAAGCGGCAGTATGTCATGTAGATATTCGGAACAAGATATATCACTGGTGCCATTAGGTAGCTTTGAATTCACCTTCATAAGGTGAACTCCCATTACTGCAGTCATTATTTTGCTGCCGACCACCATAATTTAAAAAAAGCTGTGATTTTCGGTACGATAGGGGAGGCTCTGTAGTCCCGGTTTGGCAGCGTGCCCATGGACAGAGTCCCCGACAGGTAGCTACCGAACTTATAAAAGCTCCAACGTTGTGTTAGCGGTGCCCGTTTGTTCTCCTCAGTTTAGTGAAACATTGCATATGTGTATTTCCATGGGGGCCTAAAAGTACGTGTCGCTCGTAATCTTTCATTTCACGAACTGAAAAACAAGTGCATACACGGTGGGACCACTTTGTGATTAGCGGTAAGTTTGAAAGTGCAGTGAAGTGAAACATCTTTCAAGGATTTACAAAAAAATTAATTCTTGTGCTAAAAAAAGCAGGTACCACTGGACTAAATTCGAGAGAGTAAGACAAACGTTGCTTTCATTTGTTTGTATTGTGTAGGGAAAATGCTTGGCAATCCGTGACTAGGGACTTTTTTCCAGTTGTTACATAATACCACGGATTTCGTGAAAAGTGCGTAAGCCACCAGCTATATATTTTGTGGTTATCCGCTCGCCAGACTTGCCAGAATAATTATGAAGACGAAATACGTGTGCTAAAATCGTAGCTGGCCGGTTGGCAGCCAGCCCAGTACCGGGCCATTCCTTGAGGCAGTTCTAAAATAAAACAACTTTGTACTAATGACGCATTCTAAAATAATATTCCGATTTATTTCTAATAATTATTATCATTGTAACCGCTGGGCTATTTAAAAGTTTGCGCGGCCACGGTCACGTGACAGCTCGCCAGACGGACTCACCAATGCGGTACGTCCACATGCCACATGCGTACAGAACTACTCTGGAACTATTTTCTGAATTTAGTTCCTGAACGAGATAGATAGTTTGAGGTTTGTGATTTCGTTGTTTCCTTCAAACCGAACTTTAGTTTGTAATTTAAATTCGAACTCATTTTCAAATTTGTTTGACGAAGCGATATCAAAGAGCGCATGTCAAGTCATACACGGAAATATTTAGATAACGTGGCGCTAGTTCTAAGTTTCGACAGGAACTACGAATCGTCCGGGGCAAAGAAAGAACAGGACAGCGATTTGTGTTCAGGGTAGTAGATATCTGCCAATTTCTGATGTTCTCAGTCCAGTAAAAATGAATATTTTGCGTGGCCTAACAGTTCGCGAGAAGTTGGGGTATTAGGAAAATCCCATAGTTGACGTGCTGTGACTGTGCAATACACGAATTTTTTAGGTTATAATCCTTCAGTAATCTTTACACGTTTCTCTAGTAAAGGGTGAGTGCAAATTTGAAACGTTCTATCACGATGATAGTCAGTGCAGTGGTTTGTTATATTTTTTAGGTGTTTCTTTGTAGGTTGACATAAATTTTGCACATTTTTGCTCACGATATTATTTCAGTTAATGAATGATCAATGAATCGAGCGATCCTCAAAATCATCTCGTTATTCCAAGTCACTTTTTGACAAGCAGACAAATGCTTATTTTCTGAAAATAAGTTCTAAATTTTTGTTCTTATTATTGTTTCCATTTCAGAAAGTGACACTCGGGCACCATGGAGGACGGTCACATTAAAACGGTAGATGAAGTTTTGAAATACTTTGACGCTGATCCAGAACGAGGGCTTACCCTGGATCAGGTCAAAAAGAATCAAGCAAAATATGGACCTAATGGTGAGTACTAATTACATGATTACTAGTTTCATTAGAATGAATCAACAAGCAGTTCTTAGAAAGTGAATTATAGGTACTTAATTAATGATTGAGTTTTTTATCTTGATATATATTTGATGGATAACCTTTAAATAAGGTTAGTGAAATATATTGCTAATTGAATAGAACTGGCTGATACTTGATGAAAATCCACATTAAAACTCATTAATACAGTTTATTTTATGATTTTCACTATAAAATTAGTTTATAGTAAAAGTCATATAATAAACTGTACTTATGAGTTGAAATACTTTGCAATGTGTTTGGTTGCACATGAAGGATATATATTTAAGTCAATTTCCACAACAAACTCCCGTTTTTTTTTTCAATACTTCGTTGTTTGCGGGAATAGGTTTGATTTAAGTATCTGTTAGTCATTCAGTTGTACATACCATTAGTTTAGTAGATGTAGACTTCCAAAGCTTAACATTCATAAAATCATAGAGTGGACATTCATAAAATCATAGAGTGGACACTCCAGTAGTAGAAATAAAAAATATAATCTGTGCTTATGTTTGGCAAAACAATTTTAAACAATATCATTTCTTACTAAATGGGACATTATGAAAAATGTAATGTTGGGTGGATATATTAAAATAAAACAAACTGGTGAATGAAAATAGTGACCAATGATACACATTCTTTATAGATGTGTAAATGTAAGAGTTTCAATATGGAAAGGGGTATCTTTTCGGAGAGATTAATTTTTAGGATAGAAAAGTTTTGGCTGGCTTTCTATTTCTCTATCTCTATACAAAAACAATACCTTTGCAAAAATATTATTTTGAAAATATTTGTATTCCTTATTTCTTCGGAAGATTCCCACTTTTCCGTATAAAGATGGAGAAGAAAAAAGCCAAAACTTTTTTTTTTCGAAAGTTTCTATATATAATTGAAGTTCATTGAATCCATCAATTTCCAATCAAGAAAATGAATTGAGAGAGTCTTTAGACACCCTTTATTAGGTATATTAAAAAATATATTTCTATGTGAGATGGAAATATACAGAATATATTATATAACATAGAGAGAGAACTGTGAACTTTGTGAAACACTTTGTTCAATTCATTTTTGTTACATATTTTACCTTCATTTCAACATTGGGTTACAATATTGAATGCTGAGCCTGCAGCANTAAAATGGTCCAAATAGGACGAAACTGCAGTAACGTTAGTTACAAATAAAAGTGGTAGAAAACATAGAAATTTTCACTTTTCTCTTTTTATTATTTTATCTTCATTTCAACATTGTTTGAATTATAATATTGAATGCTGAGCCTGAAGCAACACTATTTTTAATTTACAGAAAGTTAATTCAAGAAAGTTTGTTTTGCTTGAAAACCGATTCATAATCTTTTGAATACTTCATTAGCCATTTGAAATAGTATTCTCTCCCAAACCGCTCCCAAACGCAATGTTTTTTCATTATCCACTGCATTTCCAGTTGAATTTATTATGAACTCCTTTAGTGGATCCGTCCCGAAGGACCAAAATACACTACCCTGTACCTAACTTCGACTATTTTGAGTAGCAAAAATGTTCATCCTAATGTTATCTAAACAAAAAAATTAAAGACAGGTACTTGGTAACTTTAAGAAAGTTTATACCTGAACAAAATACCACACAAAATATTTTCCTAACAGAATGGTTTATGTTAAAGCCTCGGAATGATTTGTTTGTTTGTGCAAAACGATAATAAAATCTACATTATCAAAGATGTGGTTATTACCCTATTTATTAACACAGTTTTCAGTATATTTTCTTACCGCTCACAGACAAACAAAAATAAACCACGCTTTCTTAGCTTTTCAAACACGGCTATGATTTTTTATTTCGATGAAGTGCCATCTTATTTAGTAGGAAGTTTGTCTTCAACTACTCCTCTTTTACCTGCTAATGGGACAAAGGTAACCTTGGCTTTTCCATCGCGGGTGTGCGAAATTCTTTGACGTCATCACAGTTTTCTTACGTGGCCAAGCGATTATATGCAGAAATTTAATGACGTCGTAAGATGTCTCACATTATAACATATAATAATTGTGTTCTGAAAATCATTTGCTAGGAATTTAGTTGGGGAGCTTGCGAGAAACAACATACTTAGTCTATTTAGACAACTAATTTTGTGTGTTCGAGAAAATTTTCAAATTGATTTTCAATAAGGAGACCGGAAAAACAAATAATATATTATCCCTTACCTGCATTAGAAAATGAATACAGCTTCTTTGACTTTTCTATTCCAAAGTTATGTATGACGACAAACCATCACAGTAAGATTGGGATAGACCATATGAAAAGTGCACGTAGGTATTACAGTAACCAGTTTATTTTTTATGATGAATAAAAAGATTTTGTTGCCACCCCGTTCAATATGATTCATCATCGTAAAATGTATTCATCACAGAATGTTTTAAGTACGTAATTTTGATTTCTAATTGGTGATATTTCAGTTGACTTTGTTTTTGTCTGCACTAGTAGTAATTGTACTGAAAGCTTTTTCCGTTCTTGAAAAGAAAGTTAGATGTTGTTGGTCTATCTTAACCATCGAATAAAAATGAAACTCCAAAATGAAAATTTACCATTCACCACTTATTAGTAATCAAGGTTTATTCTGTTATTATTGTTAAGGCCATATACAGTGTGTCCGCAAAGTATGGAATAAATTCGATATTTCGAAAACCAATGGTCGTTTTACAAAAACCTGAAACACGTCGATTTTTAATTTTAATATTCTACATTTTACAACAAAATTTCATTAT
>WOGL01001609.1:0-11066 GCA_015342145.1 Leptinotarsa rubiginosa | reverse complement strand
ATGAAAAGAGAAATCAAAATTTCTATGTTTTCTACCACTTTTATTTGTAACTAACGTTACTGCAGTTTCGTCCTATTTGGACATTTTCAAACTAATACTCTAAACTAGTTTAGAGTATTATTCATCTGCATAGAAATGTGTCCACTAACCCCATATTATCGTGGTGTTTCCTTAGTTGACAGTGACCAGTCAGAAATTCCACTGTTAATCCTGCGTCCGACACGTGGGGTGTAGAAAATTCCATATAACTTTTTGAAATTAGTGCCCCAGCGTCGGATATGTTCAGTAGCTTCCACATACAGCATCCACTCTCATATGCACATCTCAGATCAGTCGACGTTTGACGTATGTTTGAATCAGACCTGTTATAAAGCTCCACGTGTCTCTATACGTTCCAAAATCGTGCGCAGTCAGAGAACACTAAATCGAGTAGTTTTTCAGCCCTTTGGGATGAAATAGGAAGTGATGATGAAATTGACGAGTCTGATGGTGATGAAACGAGCGATAATGATAGAATGGTTGTTAACTATCTAGATTTCGAAGATCAGAGGCGAAACTGTGGAACCTCTATCCGAAAGACTTGTCATCGTGCCCGTCATCGAAATACAAAATACATTTGTAACAAATGCAATTTATTCATATGTCTGGACCATACAGAAATGTACTGCAAATCTTGCGTAGAAATGGCAAATGTTGATGACCTGTAACTTTTTTCATGATTTTCGATATTTCCTTTTTTATTTCTATTTCATGATGTTCCATTATCTAAATGTTAATTTCAACAAAAAAATCATAGATTTTTTTTGGCCGCCAGATATTTCTTCGGCGCCAGCTTCCCAGGGTCGCCCAGGGTGTATTTCACTCCTTTAAAATATGTGTTTTTTTGTTTTCTACTCATTCTGCAGATGTTCTTAAGGTCAATCGTATCGACATTCTTATCAAATTCTATTTTAATTTCTGAAACAACATTATTACTATTGTTTTTGTAATGTATCTTTAAAATAATTGCTGGAACTGAAAGCACAGAGATTCACCAATAAATGTTCAAACCAATTTTTCTGTTGATGCAATTTTCATTTCATCTGATCTCATTTTGAGAGATTTTGACTAATTTCACAATGAAAGGTGATTCAATAAAATATATAAATGAGATTGTTTCATTGCAGAGTAGCACAACCCATACTCATCTTCCACATGCTGTCCCTATTACAAGATAAGAACCCAGACGAAGATAATGGAAAGATATTCACCTACGTAGCCTTTGTAGCCTTAGTAGCATTTTTCAGAGCAGCAAGCACCCACAACTATCAAATGAGTATCACGTTTTTAGGAATGAAAGTTCGTATAGCAGTTTGCTCTCTCATCTACAGAAAATCACTGAGGTTGAGCAAGTCTGCCCTTGCCGAAACGACCATAGGGCAAATGGTCAACTTGTTGACTAATGATGTTGGGAGATTCGATACTGTAGCTCAATACTTTCATTATTTGTGGTGTACTCCATTTTTGATACTTGTAGAAGCGTGCTTTCTGTTTATTTACGTCGGACCAAGTGGAATTGTTGGAAACGCATACCTGGTGGGGTTCATTCCGTTACAAAGTGAGTTGGAGCTTATTCTATTCCTGATTCTTTTTCTGAAATTACATCCTCTGAAAGTGTAGTGAAAACTTTCTCTTCCAAAGCAAATTATGTCCCATATTCATTGAATTTGACAAACCTCCGAAGATAATTTTTTCATCACCATTAATTTTTTCAAGAATAATGCAAATAATGATGTTCATTCGTATAAGTGAATAAATATACCAAACAATAAACAAGATACAAACTGGTCTGGGAATGTCATGAAGAACTGATTGAACTTGCAAACAAAAACAAATTAACTTTTTACTGGGTGCCAGGGCATTCGAGAATCACAGGTAATGATAAAGCTGATGAATGCGCTAGACACGGATCATCAACATCATATATAGGTCCTGAACCAGCTCTGAAGGTACCAAAATCATTGGTACGAAACCAGATTAGGACATGGACCAAAAAGAAGCACACAGAATACTGGACAACAGTACCTGGCAATAAACACAGTAGAACTTTCATTAGGGAACCGTCCGAGAAAAGAACCGAAGAACTACTTCAATATAGTAGGGATCGGCTCAGAATAATCATAGGGTTACTAACCGGTCATTGTCCGCTTACAGGAGACCTGAATAAAATGGGGCTGTACAACGGAGACCTCAGCTGTAGATTATGCAACGAAGGGATAGAAACAACTCTACACATCTTATGCGAATGTGAGGCACTGAATCATAGGAGGCAGGCGATATATGGACGTACAAAATTACGTCCAGATGAATATGATGAACATTCAACACGGAACCTGTACAAAATAGTACAGGAAATGAGACTGATGGATTCGGTGTCATGAGAAGATGGGAGAACAAACGCAATAAGCCCAAGAGGCTGCAGTGTTTTCTGGAGACTTGGACAAAATGGACAAGTCAGATAGCTCCCAAGGGACCAACAAAAACGATAACTCTTCACGTATAGTCAGTGGGCATAGATGATTTGAAAAACAAGACACTGAAGAGAAATCACAGAGGCAGTTCAGACTACTTGTACGTGACACGTGCTTGTGGTAGTATTCGAGTGATAACATGTAAGGTCACATGTAGGTGAACTTTTGGAGAAAGATTGATTTTTTTCATTTTTCTTCTTACTACTCATTTCCAATTTATGATATTGCTAAACATAACACGTCCCATCTTGAGAATCCTGTCAGTTGAACAATTTTTGTATTCTTTATATTTTTCAATATCCTGTGTCTCATGAGGTACGTATTTATGAATTCTAAGTGTCAGGCATTTCGCTATCTTATCGTCTTTACACACTGGGGTTAAAATATAGCGGAATTTTTTCGTGTATTTTGAATATGTTCGTGAACATGTAATTCAATTTCTCTATTTTATTGAATAATAGTATAACTGGTAAACAACATTTTGAATAAATTGAAATTGAGAATTGTAGCTACTTACGCTAATATACTTCGTAACTGTTCCACGTCAACAAATTGATTAATTTTCAAGCGGTGCTTATCAGCAACAGTGCGGTGCTGTCAAAGGTGGAATATTAAAAACATCTGAATTAACCAGCCCTAACTGGTCGGATATTTCAAAGACGTTTTTGAGAAAAGGGTGGCAATTTACCGTTGTGTTGAACGATGCCGAACGGCATCGCTGTTAAATGGGTTTTGATTTCGCGTCTGAAGATGAACTTCTTTTGGTAAACATTCTACAAGATGAATCAGAAATACAAATGAATAATAACCCAAATGAGCTCACCACAAGACATGGAAATAATGAATAAAAATGAAAAATCTATTCAAAAAAGAAGTCCCACTTCAGTTGTGTGGTCTAAAGCATTCTTGCTTTTTTTGGATGAAAACTGCATATACGCACACTACAAACATGCAACAATTCAAACATCCTGCCTCGCACCCAGAGATTTGTTTTCTTTTTTGGTCCAAAACTCTACAAAATGCTCCTTAACACCTCTGAAAAATATAAACACTCTTCCCAAATTTAAAAAAATCAATATTATACCTCGCTGAAAATGCAACAGTGTTCAACAATATCTTTTAATACCCTTAGTATAAAACCGACACGAATTGATCATTCCTGGAATACCAATATGTCTTGGCACAATCATGTCGCTGGAATTGCAAAGGCTGCTTTTCAAAAGCTTGGAACATTCTGCAACTGGTGATGCTTTAAAAAGCTCAGATCAGACCTTCTTTTGAGTATTGTCTTCATGTATGAAGCTCTGGAATATGTTATTTTATATCATATCAGACAATAAAATTCCGAACTAATTCAACAATCTTTCTATTAGACGAAGGTTTCATATATGCAGTCGAACCGCTTTGAACTCAATCAAGTCCCAGACACTTTGCTGTTTGGGTTGGATCTTTCCTGCACTGATGAGTGGTAATACCTCGAAACCGGTCTTCAGATGATCTACTCGAATGACTTCAACATGGCCCTGCTGCTCGATGAATAAGAAATATCTGCGTGACTAACCTTTTTGAGGTGTCCTGCATAAGTGTCTGTCGGATGTAATTCAATATATAGCGTGATATTAGTCAGGAAAGTAGTTGCTTTCCGACAGACATTCAACAGAACCTACCGTGTAGGTAGTTGGGAAAGAATTAATATTTATTTTCTCATATGATTTTTTTTTAAACATTTTTTTCAATTTCAGTATTTTTGGCAAAGTTGGTATCTAAATACAGATTGCGTACAGCTACGCGAACGGATGAAAGAGTTCGACTCATGAACGAAATTGTTTCTGGAATACAAGTAATCAAGATGTACACATGGGAAAAGCAATTCAGTAAACTGGCTGAAATTATAAGAAGGTAGGTCGAATTACAAAGTTGATATAAACTGTCTATGCAATATACACAAAATTTCTCCTTACAGCCACTTCCTTGGACAGTATATTTATATCCTAACTTCGATAATAATGGAATTCTGTAATGCGCAATGAATATGAGTTTTGGGCCCCATTATATGTATATCGATCTACCCATGTCTGATGCTAAAAAGCAAAATGTGTTGGTCTCTGACCTTTCGCTTATCATTTCATTAGGCGACAAAGGAACATTTCAGAGAGTTACTTCTATTTATGATTGAGAGGAAAAAATAGTTACCTGTATGATATTTCAAAAAATCTCTACTTTTCAGAAATTAAGCCATGTAAATGAGTTGTTACGCCCATGGCGATCAATCGAATGATCCGCAACTGACAAGTCATACAATGGTGCGATTATTGAGAAGTTTGATAGAAGTCTAGTGTTCATTCAGTTGTAGTTCGTGTGACTGTGTATATGTATATGTAAATCATCGAATCTGAATGATCGTACAATTCATCCATTACTCATGCATAAAAGAAACACGGCAAGTTTGTAACAGTATCAACAATTCGAAGACACTGAATCTGTTTAAATCTGTTCTGTTTGAAATATGTTTTTCCGTTAACCAGCTGTCGCACACCTACAAACGACAACCCTCAGAAGTCAAAACTTGTGCGAGCTAAGGATTAACGAAGTCTTATCTTTTAACGTGTGATTCCTAACACGGAATAGAAAGAAACTCGTGATAACTCCCACCTGTCGAATATTTCGGGAAATCCTCACTTTTCAGAAAGTTGGCGACGAAAAGTTGGTGTTACGCCCATGGCGATCGATGAAATGAACCGCAACTGACAAGTCATACTATAGTGCGATTATTTTGATTGAAGCCTAGTGTTCATACAGTTATAGTTTGTGTGATTATGCATATGTATATGTGAATTATCAAAATTGAATGATCATACCAAGCATTCATTTGTTGGTTAATTACTCAAGCATAGAAAAATCACGGCAAGTTCGTAACAGTATCAAAAATTTGAAGAAATTCAATAGAAAACCATTTTTCCATCAGAGGCCTTCCATGAGAGGCTTTCGAAAGTCCACATTGCAGAGCACAAAGAGGAGAAACCAACGAATCAGGAATAGCAGAATGTGTATAGACGCAACTTATCGAAAATTGATATCAAGCGTAAATCGATCAAACGGTCAACTTCCACTAAATCGGTGAAGCGGAGAGAGGGAAGAAAGAATAGGTGAATAGTCATATCTCCAGTCACTACCCGAAGACAATTGTGGACAGTAATAATCAAAACGCTGGAGTAACTTGGTTTGAAATGTTTTAAAATTTTTTAATTCACTTCCTATTTTTTGCTTATATTCATTTCCATTCTTTTTATTTCTTCTTACTCTGTAGTCATTTTCATTTTGTATCTAGATTATTCATCCGTTTCATTGTACTCCCATTATATGTTTCATTGGTTCTTCAAATACATTATTATTATTGTTATATTATCCACATTTCACTATTTCGTCCACGCACAAGTTTTACTTTTGTGGCTCTGGAGGATATCAACGATGGTATGTGCGTTGACTGCGAGGATTTATTTTTTTAGGTCTCAGCGATGATTGACTTACTAGAGAAAACTATTTTATTCACATATTCACAACATTGATGAAAATTCTCATTAACTGATCCTCATTCTTTTTCATTCAGCGAGCTCTGTAATTTATGATTTTTCTATCATTTCAGGCAAGAAATACACCAAATTAGACAAAGATTTACAATCAGAGCGTTCACGAATTGCTACTCCATCGTCTCCTTGAAAATTGCCGTTTTCATCAGCATTTTAACACATGTCTTAACAGGAAACACACTTACTGCCAAGTATACCTACACGGTGCTTGTATTCTATGGAGTACTCAGGTCGTCGTTGTTGACCTACTTCACACAAGGTCTCACCTTTTTTGCTGAAGCGAAAGTTTCTGTGAAGAGAATACAGCAATTTTTATTATACGAAGAACTGATGGAAACCGATGTAACTGGAAACAATTTATCCTCAAATGATACAAAATCATTGGCAAACTTTATGAAAGAAGGAACCGGAATATGCATAGAAAACATGTCGGCTAAGTGGGTGAAGAAGTTACCTGAGAACATTTTGCAAGGAGTCAACTTCCACGTGGCCAGCAATCAACTGGTAGCTATTGTAGGTCCAGTAGGAGGCGGTAAAACGACTCTTCTGAACGTTATTCTGAAAGAGCTAACTCCTACTGAAGGTTCGGTAGAAGTGAAAGGAACTATATCCTATGCCTCCCAAGAATCATGGGTATTTGGAGGTAGCGTCAGGCAAAATATCTTGTTCGGGCAAGACTATGATCCGAAAAAATACGAGGAAGTTATAAGGGTCTGTGCTTTACGAAGCGACTTCGCTCGATTCACTCATGGTGACAGAACCCTTGTAGGTGAAAGAGGTGTCACTCTCAGCGGGGGACAAAAAGCACGAATAAATCTAGCGAGAGCAGTATACAAAGAAGCAGACATTTACCTCTTGGATGATCCATTATCAGCTGTGGACGCTCGAGTTGGCAAACAACTCTTTGAAGAATGCATTTCTGGATATTTGAAAACCAAATGCGTCATTCTCGTAACACATCAGTTACAATACCTCAAGAATGCAGACTGCATATACTTATTGAGAGATGGCCAAGTTCATTCGTCAGGTACTTTCGACGAGTTGAAAAATTCTGATTGCGACTTCACTAAACTTCTAGAAGAACTGGAAGAAGTAGAGAAGAAAGAGGAGGTTCCTACGGAAACAATTGTTGAGAAAGAAGATGAGGTTGACGACGAAAAGTCACTCATAATCCACCAGAAAGAAAAGAAGGCCAGTGGAAAGGTAACATGGCATGTTTATGAAAGCTACCTCAGAGCAGGAGGAGGATGGTGCAAAATATTTGTCTTACTTTTGGGATACATGTTAAGTCAAATGTTTGACAGTGTGACTGATTATTTTCTGTCTATATGGTAGGTACTGAAATACTTGATTTTGCTGAGTCTAATTTGAGTCTAATAGTATATGCTATCAGGTTGTTTTGAAAGTTTTGTCTGTTTTCATGAGTCTACTTGTGCCTGTGGTGAATACACAAGTTGATTGATTCCATCTGCCTGAGAACTGGGTGCAATGAATTCCATGTAAACAAATACCGTTTTGGCCTGTTTCTGATTGGTGAGAATTCTAACGGTGAGAGAATGCTTGAGAAGATGATAGTCGACAATACTATCACTTCCATATGCCTGCTTGATTTTGCACGCTATTTTGGCAGCGCTTTCGTTCAATTTGAATTCGTATAGAGAAATGAGCGGAAAATCTCTCAATTACATCATATAGAGAAAGCTGACAAAGGGCAAAATTCTCTATAGATTAGTATACACTTCAACCCAGTAGAATAGATATTCATTGAGATATGGAGCTACAGAAACACATGACATCAGAACAGACAAAACCTTTGAAACAACCCAATATCTATGTGTATCTGTGTGATCTAAAAACTGGTACAATTCACTTCAACCGAAACCGGGACATTTTCATAAAACGGAATAGAAAGGAAGAAAAATTGACAAACTGCTCTACATTTCTCTTCATTGCATGCTTTATATTGAAGGCTGAAAAAAAAATTATCTGAATATGTGAAAACATCTTTATTATGTATAATTGGAGAAGTGATATGAAAAAATACATTTTTGTAATATTCAAAGAAAAAAATATCTTAAACCATATATGGCTTCCTATGCATCAAAGCAAAAAATGGGGTTTTGAACTTCAGACATCAAATAAAGACATACATGGCTTTCCATGCAAGAACACAATTATAATTCGAAGTTCAGGAAACAATTTATATATTCGTTTAGGCAAAGATACGCGTTACATTTTCTACATGAAATGAATGATTGGAATTTACAATCGTTTTGACACAACATTCTTGAGTCATTCCATATAGAAAAATGATCTACAGTATCTATCCGCACTGAATGTATTGGAAAATCTTGTCTCCTTCGTGAACATGTTTTGATTTTTTTTTGCTGGCTGTGTCAGCATTTGATAAACCCTAACGTCTATTTGTAGGTAAGCTTACACGATTTGAAGTCGGGGTTCCCGAAGTGGATGGCCGCCCTCTTTTTTCCTGGCTATTTTTCCCACTTCACATTGATGTTCAGCTACATATTGTTTGAAGTCGAATAATGGTAAATATTCGTCAGTTTTACGTCACCACAGAATTCAGGCGTTTTCAACACTCATATCCAAAAGATGAAAAAAAAAATCTTATGTACCACTTTTTTGAACGCTGTTTAATTCTGGACAATCCTACCATGGAGTCCAATAAATCGACACCGCCCATATCTACCACCTTAAGACAACAACGAATTGTTACGTAATGCTTATATTTTCTAGAGTACCGTTCTTTTGTAGTTTCTGGAGACCTACCAACAAATGTAGATAACACTGTCACTAATTTGTTATCGGACCAAGTAACACAGGAAACTTCAGCCTCATCAATAATAGTAGCTTTTTTCATCACGCTTCCTCTGCCTTTTGTTTTCATATCTTTTTCTGAGGGCATTATACAATCAGTTACACGAGTTGGCCTTGCAGTAACTGAAGACAACAAACCAATTTTCGAAAGATAGACCTCTAGCATTGGACTATTGAACCATTCATCGAAAATGATTTTGTGGTTTTTCTTTCGTGGTACAATAGAAGTGAGTCGGGTTACTACATTTCCATTTGCTCCCAAGTTAGGTGCTCCATCTGACAAAGTATTACTTTCCTCTTCAGCAAAAATATCAGAGTCATAACTAAATCCAGAGGCACCCCTTGGAACAAGATTTTCATATCCCCACTTATAAGGTTTTCTCAGGTTACATTGTTTTAGCTGGCGTTGGAATTGTTTGTTCATCAACTGATGAAAACTTTTCTTTAGGTACCAGCTGTCTTCGAATCTTATCTAATAGTGGTATAACTTTGAATAACTTATCATTCCAAAACGAATAAATTATGCGCTATCATCAAAATGGAGGGAACGTTCAATCTCCTTCTATCTATTGCACATTGTGGTCTCAAAAATGAGTAGTTGCCCCAAACTTGAACTCCAGTTTTGTCTAGTTGATGGTAATCTTATGAGAGCCATGTATTCAGTAACACCAATGAACTGTTCTGATTATTGTTTAATTATGTTGCTTGTTGACATTGTGTTGCACACATTTAAGATTGTATCCAAGAACTATCATATCCAATAGGTACTCTGGAAAGAGGAACAAAAAAAAATCTGCAGGATTTTCTAGCGTACCAAAACATTCTGGCAACTCAGTATCACTAGTAAATGGATACAATTCTTCATCATACTCTTTTACCTTTTTTCTGTCCAAGCCGTTACGAGTCTCTCAGGTTTTGCAGGTCTTTTAGGAATAGGTTGCTTTGATAGACTTTTTTGTTGCAAATGTTTTTTCTTCATTGTTTTGAGTTTGATGACGTTGAAGGAAATTCTTCATCTACTCAGTTTCAGACATTTCCTCAATATTTCTATTATTTGTATCGTACCCAGGTAGCAAATAGTCACTGTCAGAGTCTGACACTATGTGATCTTCACTGGAGTCCACGTCTCCTGAAATCGAGAACTTGTAGAAATTTTTCGGATCCATAACTGTAAAAAATGTGTGTATGACAATCTGAAAGTGCATTGGAATCCAAATATTGCTAATGAAATAAATGGTATTATTTCTGAAAATGCATATGGCTCCTATACAAAACTAGTTTTTTTACCAAAGAAAAACAAAAATATTTATAATATATCATAGTGAATAAAGAGTCAGGTAGTACTTATGCAAAAAAAATATTTTCACGTTTACTTCCTTAGAGTTTTCACGATATTTGCAGTACAGTACTTAAATCTGTGCCACTCACTTTCAATGCAATGTGATAAAATCTTATTGGTTATCTGGTAAATAAAATACAACGTTCATAGACTCGTAAAAATTCTAGATGGGGTAGCGAGTACCTACTGAATTTTACCGTTAATAAACCACCAACGACTTGCTGAATGCAGGACGGGTATAAAAAATGTTTAGATTGGGGGAGCTATATATGGCTCCGTATGCGATAGAGGGATATTGCAGAACTAATCGATCTTTTCATAAATGTGACAGAATGATTTATGCGTTTGGAAAATCATTAACATTCGTTCAGACACGAGATGAGGCTAGAAAATAACGGAATTGGTTTATGTGAGACAAATGGTGCGAGTCTTGAGGTCAAACACTATATTGCCGAGTCGCCTGACATCCCTTTTCCACATTCTAGTCGATTGGGCGACTCTATCTTGCTCAGTTCATAGCTTTTGATTGTTTCGGATCGTGTATCTGCCGATCGTCGAGAAAATGGTAGGCGTTTCAATTGAGAAACGTTTCGAAGTGAAATTTCCAGGGAAACTTGGTAAATCGAAAACAGATACCTATTCTTTCTCCCAAGTGTATATGGATCAATGTTTGTCACGTAAGTCGGTTTTTGAGAGGTATCTGTAGAGTAGGTCATCGTTCATCCTGTCCTTTCCAGATAGGTGGACAGGTCACTAGGAGACATCTCCTTTATATTGGCAGGTGTAGGCCAA
>WOGL01001606.1:0-11069 GCA_015342145.1 Leptinotarsa rubiginosa | reverse complement strand
GGCGTCACATATATGCCCGATGAGCTCTCCGAGTCCCTGTCTTCCAAAAAACCTCCGCCTTCATCGTCGGGCGGCCGCCCACCTGCCCCCACCACCAAACAACCGTCACAAGCACAGCCAAACAAGCACAAGCCATGTACCAGATCAGTACTCGGATGACGCCCCCCGTCCCAGTCGCTCTTATCTGATTCGCCGATCCGACGTTTGAGTTTCGAGTGACGTCTCTCACTTTTGGACGGCCTTCGCCAGCCTGCATATGGAAATGTTTTGATTGCAATTGTCTAAACTGTATGTGGAATAATTCACTCAATACTAATTCGATAACAAATAATTTTGATAGCGAGTAGATAATGTGCCACTTTGGCTCAGCTCGCAAACCCCGCCCCCTGCCGTTATTAGTTGGAGGAGGGGCATGAATAGCCACAAGGAGCCGAAATTATTGTATGATCAACCAAGATATTGGAAACTTTGAGTTTCAGTGCCTGAGAACATAACATAGATCTACGATTACTTTGCTTATCCCCCCTTCAGCTCTCAAACCCCGCCTTCCTACGATTGTTAAGGAAGGGGGAGTGACTAGCCAGAGGGAGGATCCGAAAGTAATGTTTTGATGAAACAAAATGTGGAAAACTTTCAATTTTGGCGCTTAAGAGCATAAAATAATTTCGAAATTCGAAAGGTAAAAAGTCTGGAATATCTTAGGTTATCCCCACTTCAGCTCGCAAGCCCCGCCTCCCTGTGATTATTAAGAGAGGGCGAGCTTTACTAGCCAGAGGAAAGATCGAAAGTACCGTTTTGATGAACTAAAATATGGAAAATAATCTCGAAAGCTAATAGGTCGCTTTAGTTATCCCCATTTCAGCTCACAAGCCCCGCCTCAATGTACTTTTTAAGTGGAGAGAGAACTCGAATAGCTAGAGGGAGGAGCCAAAAATAACTGAAACGTTGAAAATTTGTATTTTCAGTTATTTTATGAACATTTGGGAGCCCATTAGTGGAAGGAAGAGACACATATTATGGAAAAAGAGAATAAGTCGCAAGTCGCTTTAGTTATCCCCACTTCGGGTCACAAGCCCCGCCTCAATGTGTTTATCAAGTGGAGAGGGGTTGTGGGCTAAATACAGGTTAGAACTTTTAATAATCTTCTTTATCTTACGGCCAAATTGAATATATGCGATAATAGAGGTTCAAAGGCACTCAAAACTGTCTTTTAACGAGTATCAAAAGAAGGTAGAATTTCTTAAATCGATAACCCAAAATTACTCTCTTGAAAACATGTTATTTTTATGGATATATGTTTTTATTCCTAATGCGCTTCTGAATGTCATAACACAAGTTTATTATTTTAAGAATATAAGAATACGTAATTGTTGCAAACAATGGCAATACAAAAAAAATCCAATTCTACGTCACTGGAAATCTCAGAATGGGATGAACTTATCATTCTAGAAGTGTGAACTGAAATAAATTCATGTTGAATATTATTATTAAATAAAAGTTATTTGTTTCTTAATTAATTTGTTGTCATTATTCATACGCGTGATTAACGGAAAATCGTTTATAACACTGAAATAGGTAAAAATGAACTAAAGTGGTATTCCTGCAAATTAGGATGAATGTTCTTTATTTGTCGATAATATTCAACATGATACTTCGCAGAATAAAACGCCAGGCTTTTTGAAAGAACTAGAAAATCATTTCAGATTTGAAAGCCATTCAATCTGTGTTCTGAATTTAGTCTATCTACTTTGGATTTTTCTAAAAAGGGTGATGCAAAAATTGCAATTGTTGGCCGTTTTAAGTTTAACCAAAAATTGTTAAGAATATTATTACAACACCAATGGTAAATATTGCAAGTCAAAACATTTCCACAATTGTTACTATACACTCAGAAACTTAAACAGTCATATTTTCAGTGGCAGCATATTGACAAATTTTGTGTAATTTTGTTTGAATTAAAGTTAACAAGACATGCTCGCACGTGTGTCTGTGGTGGTTAGTTGAATTAGTAAAGATATAAACTATTAATGTTGTGCATGCCAAGGAGTGGAATAGACAATAGAGAAAAATGAGAAATTTTGATTTTTACTTCAGAAAACTAAGCGCAAAGAAAAACGCTGCCAATCATTAGGCGAGAGAGTAAATATTGTTAACTTACTTATTCAAGCAAGTTATTAAATTTTCATCGAAGCAAAAATATTAATGAACTTTGGTGGAATTTAAACGAGAGATAACCTCTGAAATGAAGAAGTTAGTAGCCGATTTCAGAACGTCCCCCCACCACTTTTAACCTTGAAATTACCTCTACATACGTCACGCGAAGCAGTCAAGGTAACTTTGAGGCGTTTCGAGTTTGACCTTGAATGAACTTGACCTACGTAACACAGCGATGTAGTGTGACGTTTATAAAGGTCATTTCAAGGTTAAAAGTAGCGTGCGAAGTTACCTTGTCGATAATACCGGGGGTGAATAAAGATCATTCAAAGTTAAACCCAAAACACCACCTCAAAGTCACCTTACCTGCATCGCCATGTTACGTAGGTCAAGGTTGTTTAAGGTCAAACTCGAAACAGCACCTCAAAGTCACCTTGGCTGCTTCGTGTGACGTATGTAAAGTACATTTCAAGGTTGAAAGTGGTGCGGGGAGGTTCTGAAATCGGCTTAAACTAACTACTGAAGTTATATTTTATCTAGAAGAAACTCAGGAAACAGAACCAAGTGATTCAGCAACGGTCAGTCTCGTGTTTCTATTAAATGTCATAACAGAAAACTTCAAAAGCATGTGCGATTTCCAACATACAAGGTCTGTTCAAAAAATAAGGTGAATTTTCAAATTTCGCGAGGTACGTACATTCGATTAGCGATTTTTTCTTTTTTTTATGACGACACCCGGCCTGAATGCCCCAGTACATCTACAACCGATGAAAATGTTGAGAAAGTGAAAAAAAAATATTATGGAGAGTCACTATTAGAGAAGTTGCTGAGGATGTTGGCATATCGGTTGGCCAATGTCATGCAATGGCAATACAATGGCAAGCACGCCAAGCTCGATCAAATGTCAAGGTTTTGCTCACTGTTTTCTTTGATTACCGTTGTGTAGTGCATCAGAAGTTCTTGCCACATGATCATGCGGTCAATAAGAAGTGTTGCTTGCGAGAAGCAATATGAAGAAAACGTATGGTATTGTGGAAAACAATTAATGGCCAAAAACAACACCATAATCATGCCTCGGCCACCGTATTCACCAGAATTGGACCCCTGTGACTTTTTCCTGTTCCCAAGACTGAAGAGACGCATGAAAGAAAGGCGTTTTGCGACCATTGAGGAGATAAAAACCGAATCGCCGAGACATACCAAAATGTGCATATCAGAACCCTGGCACTAGTGTATTGTATCTGAGGGGGAATAAACAAATGTATTGAAAAAATGAAACTTTGTCTTATTCTTTGAACAGACCTCATGTACACACTCCCAAAATAAAAAAGAAGAAAATTCAACTCAGTTCATTTGTAGAATTTGTAAATAATGAATCGTCATTATCAAGGCCTCATAACTTTCTGAACTGGTTGGTACAGTTATGATTTCCAGAATTTCACATTTAGGTACATGTGAAAAATTAAGTCAACCGAAGATGTCTACAGTAAACACTTAGTTTCATAAAAATAATGCTTGAAGTATAATTCAGAGTGGTAGTAAAAGGTACCAAAACTGTCACAAAAAAATAAAGAAAAAAAATAAGAAATATTTTCATCCCATCAAATGTGAAGTATTCAGACAAAAATATTTATTAGAACTTTATTAATTCAATATAAAAACAGTAATCAGGAGGAAAATTAATGATGGGTATTCACTTTTCTGGAAAAGTTAGAAGAAAACAAAATATAGAAATAATCAAAATATTCATCATGAACTTGGGGAGTAAATTTTGTCCTATTACAGGGGATCTAAAAATGTATCAGCAGTAGAAAATATTATGAATCAATAGCTCAGGTCAGTTCACAAAAAAGCAAAGGGAACAGTGAAGTTTCAAAATTTTACTACTAGTCCATTTATGGAGAATAATACTGTTTAAATGACATAGCTTCTAACAAAGGGATAATAAACAGTTTCATGTTCAACCAAAGTTCATTTCACATAAGCCCAAGTTTTTTTGTGAGTAAAATCAAAATTGCTCATTCCCAAAAAACTATTGTCAAAAATTAATGTAACCAGTAAATTATAGTTATTATGTTATACAGAGTGGGATTTTTGTTGAAAGATATCAATAACCTTTTCAAATACATTTCAAATAATAAATTTTAATAATGAAAAATGGATCAAGGTGGTTATATTTATTTAATTTCAGTTTAAAATAAAAATTGCAGCCAGTCGAATTTTGATTCAGTCCTACTTTCTCTTTTCAATACATATCCCACCTATCAAACATAACCCAAGACAAAAATTTACTTCCCAATAATAATAGATAGTGATGAAACCTTACTCCAGATATTTTTAAAATAGCAGAACGTTTTAAACAATCTGAGAGGCAAAAACATTGCAGAACGACTATAAAAATATTGTTTAATGAAATGAGTAGTTTAAATTCTCACAATGCATAAGCTGATCGAAATTTCAACTTAAAATTACATCGTTATTATAAAACATATTGAATAGAATCATTCAAATTCAAAAAAATTTTGAAAAAATAATGAGTAACTATCAATTTTCATAAATGAAATATATTATTATGATACATATGAAACACAATAGTAATCAACGATGTTCAAACTTTCCAACATTTCTACAAGAGGGATCAGTTTTGGCTTTTTGAAAATAAAATTCGAAAATAGAAATGAAATATACTAGCAATCTCAGAAAATTACATAAAATTCAAGGTATGTAGTTTTTATGCCACCAGAACAAAAATACTGTCTCTCGACGTGTGTTTCACTAACCTAATAAGCATCATCAAGAGATGACTTAGAATATTGAAGATACTGTCCAATGGCTGTACTATATGGAAAATAAGCGACATTTTACCATATATTATGCGGAATCAATGTAATTATATCAACTACAAAGACGGTAAATGCACTCGGCATCTTGTAGAAGTTCTGGGAAGAGTTCTAAACTGGTTGTAAAATTTTTCAATTTGGAAAAACCTGAATCCTATACGTCATTGCTTAGGTTTTCCACCACCATGCTGTCGGAAAACGGATGTGAGCTTTCAAGATTGAATAAATTCAGAAGGTTCTCAGCAGTGTCTAAGTAGTTTAAGGAATCGGTTAGTCGGAAACTCAAGATTTCTAAGCAATTTCATCATGTTCCAGCAGTTACAATATAGAGAATGACAAGAAGGAAGATGGAAGATTGGGATTTCCAATAATACCGATTGCTCTTTCACTTTCAATTATTGATCCCATACCAAATTGTGTTTTCTTTATATTGCATAATGATTATGCATAAATTTGACTCATTTTTTGTTTCTGCCAATATAATGAACTAGTAATAATAACAGTAATATTTATTCAGGTCCATTGCAATATAAATTTATGGACATGTCAATACATAAAGTGAAAAATCATTGTTTAAAACATAATCAAAATAACATCATATCAAAAATAAAACAAGTAAAAAAAACGCACATTCATTCTGGCTCGACAATGTAGTCACGTCATCTGTACTATACAGACGGTGGTCGCAAATAAATTTTTTTAGCCTATTTTGTGAAGGTTAAACCGTAAGTTCTGGAATTGAAATAGCAAGCTGTTGAAATATCTATTTCGCTTGTTTTTTTTTCATTTGTCATGATTATGCACATATCACTGCTATGAGTATTCGTTATCATGCTTTCTAATGTCTATTAATTTCTGGTATACAATGACTTCATACAAGGTCATTATTTTCAGGGTTGCAAAAATTGGTTTGCAGTCTGAACCCCACCTAGCTTTTGTAGAATGAACGTTTTCATTGAATGAATTTATTCTGAGTCACCCCAAGACAGCACTCCAAAAAACATAAGTTGAAGGAACAGTGGGTAATACATAGTTGCTTGTTGGCTAACTACATCTCTTTTTTTATAGCAAAAACTGCCTTTGCCTATTTTTCTCCTAAGGCATTTATATATACTGACCAGCTCAAGCGATTATTTATCTACACTCTGACAAATTTGACAGTGCCATAGTTTGCTATCGTAGTCCTTACATTAATGTTCATTTCAAGGATACAGTTTACAAGAGAGTTTATTGCTTTTGAACCAGGATCTAACTTGATTCAGAAAACTTTCACAGATTATTTGGGATCTTCCTCTTTGTGAATTCCTAAACCAATTGTTGAATCATCTACAAATAAAACTGAGCAGTTGATTTATAGGTAATGTTCACAGCCATATTATGATTGAAGGTTAGAAAGAGCAATGTCCTCAAAACAGATCTTTGTGGTACACCTCTTTTAATTTGCAACTGTTGACTTCTCACATTTTTGTTCTTCCAACTGCTTGTGTGCTATTATTGGGATATGGAAATAGAATAGTTGAATAGATCAAATGATTTTCCAAATGTACCATAATAACTAATTGCATGTAAATGTTCATTCATTATAATGACCAACACTTGAACAAGTAGTGTTTTCAGATCATTATGCAATGTAATTGTATCTTCTCTTCGTTTAATGGCAGAAAAACTAAAAAATTAGAATTTTTATTGTTTTATCTCTGCTAGTTGAGGCTGGATCTCCGAAAATGAAAAGTGAGATTTCTTTTATGAAAACTGGCTACATATCCTTTCAAAAATTTTGAATAATCCAAAGTTTTTTTGCTAATTTGAGTTTAAATACACCAAAACCCTATTAAGAGATCAGAAATAAAATATACTTGCTTTACCAATATAAAATATTTTCCAAGTCAAAAGGAATTCCACAAAAATAAACAAAACCACATGTATCAGATATACTAGATATTCTAACAGTCCCCCAAAAGAGTGCCGGACAAAACCGAAATCAATAATTTAGAAAATAACCATTGTTTGTCCAAATACAAATACATGCGACTCTCAATACAAATCGTCATTCCCAAAAAATAATCAGAGGGTCAGAAAAACATACTGTTGTTGGCCATCAGGTTTTCTTGCAGTTTATCTCTTTGATCCTCTAATACTTCCCCCAAGTACTGAGCTACCTTTCGGGTAACCTGTTCCACGAACCCATCCAGTTTACCCAAATCATCCGACAGACCTACCAACTGATCCAGTGTGCCAACCTAAAAAAATAACCATTCAATTACTACTAGCTGAAAATTATTCCTAGCAATCAATATAGTTTGTGTAATACAACAAGCAAACTTCATTTGGTTTTAGTTCAGAAATAATTAAGCAAAATTGTTCAAAAGGATAATGAAACAGCATACATTGAGTCTAAAATTTTTTGCAAATTTGAATTTCACAAAAAGTGAAGCATTTTAATTTGGTTCTGCTGGCTTAACATAAAGCTAGCTTAGCCCACAATGTCTACCTAAAACGAAGAGTAAAAAATTAGGGGATAGAATACAAAATAATGAAAATAAATGTAAAACAAATAATGAAAATAAATGTAAAACAGAGTTCTGCAAGGAATGAAAAAGAGACCAGACCACTGATAAAGAAAGATATATGTGACGCAATGCCAAATTTCAATGCAATGCAGTGCCTATGTTTAAAGTGGCAAACTTTTGGTTGCACCAGTTTTTTGACTCTGCGTTTTTAGAACAAAAAAAAAACTTCAAAAAAATAAACAGAGCTATACCTTTAAATCAGGAATGTGGAACTTATAATTTGTGCACAAATTATTCTGTTTGCTTGTAAGATTATTCATGGTTTCCCAGGTCTGCTGACATGTTTTGTCACCAGGAGCCGAAATGAGCCAATATTCCGCCATGACTGCTTCGTGCTCAGATGAAGGTCTCCTTAAACCTGTATCGTCTTTTTCTTCCCTGAAAAAATATATTTTTTAATAACAAAAAGATGCTGCCAGCAGCACATTCAATGTAATTTGTCATGTGACTAAAATGCCAGAGTTAAATATAATACTGTTAATAAAAAAAATAACGATCCTAGTTGACCATAACGATGGAAAACTCCTTATTAGGAAAATTCACTTAATTGCCCTTTCAATAAATTATATTTCAACAAAAAAAACATTCTAAAACAAAATTAGGTTAATAATGTATTTTTACTTAAACTGCCCCAATGTCATCGATTATGGTCATATTTAAGGCCTCATAACTCTTTTTTTACAATTTGCGAAGGTAAATAGGTCAAGTTAAAGGGGTGCTAGGGGAAGCAAAGGGTGGGCATTGATTAAAACAACCAGTTATTAAACAGGCACTGCAATTGAGAAATAATTGCTGGTTCTAGGTGTTATTTTATTTGTCTGTTTCATTATTGCTATTTCTATGTGTTTTACCTGGGAAAGATTGAAATTTGTACCAAAACACCCCTTCACACACAACCACTCCCCAGTAGACAGCTGATCGTTATTGAAGTTTCACGTGATTGTTAGGATGCTGTTAACTCAACTGTCAAACGGTGGATGATATCATAGCATAGGTAACAATGTATGCTGTGATGATATCACGATTCCGGTAGATACTACCTTTGTATGGTTAGCACAGTATACTACATAAGTATACTGTGTGGTTAGTCTATATACAATGATACTACATACTACATTTCTGCCAAAAAGAGACTATGTTGTTCGAAATTGACGATTATATTCGTCGAAAGGATAGCTCGGCCGCTCCATGCCAAACACAATATATAAAAATTGATAATTTGTGGTACATGCAAGAAATATGTAAAAAAAAAAGATTAGATACTGTTTTAATTATGCTATATCCCCGGCACCAGTAAATGATTAATAGACCGACTTTTGAAATAAGTTTAAACAGTGTGTGTAGAAATATGCATACAACTCATTTTTTGTTTCCATGTCAAATTACTGTGTTTTGACATTAGCATGAACGAATTAAATTTCCCAACTCGAGGTTTATCACAAGTCCGAATTCGAATATATTTTTTATTTCTGAGAAATCGATAGTAATAAGGGCGCTTAGTGGAAGGGGACTTAGATTTGAAACCTCCAAAATCTTAGTGCATGGGCTTCGTATCATGCAAATCCAAAATTCATAAATATTTACGAAATGAGTTCAAAAGTGAAGCAAAATATTCACATATAAATGTACTTACTTTTTACTGCTACATTCGTGTTTTTTTTCCTTAGAACCATTGTCTTCTTTTTTGCCATGATGATGAATGAAATGCATCATCGAAATCATTTTAAAAATATATTTCATATCCGTCAATTTGACAATTACTTGTTTCTAAGTGAATTTCATTTAATACGACTGTCTTTTATTCCGTAGATATTTTTCAACTACAAATATCGATTGGAAAAATAACTTGAGGAAGCTAAAATAGATTTTTTCATCAATTGAATCATTAAAATTAATTTCAACTTTGATTTAAATTGGAAGGATTATGTTCTAAAAGAGAATGTAATGTTTTTGGGAAACATCTTCTTGGCTTGCCACTTCTCCATTTTTATATAAGAACTGCGGGAAACTTCCAGAGGAATGAAGAAAGCAATTAGGTTCAAAGTAAACTCTTGGAAAAGATGTTTATCAAACTATACATAGAACTCACTTCCAAATACAAACTGAAACAAAATGACCTTTCGAAACAACTACTTTCACATAAATATTGAATTCAAAGAAAAAAAATTACTTTTGTAACAACTGCTTTCATTTTCAAATGACAGGGTTTATTTTTCATGTGAAATTAATTTTTGGAAAAAAGCTTTTTTTCTTGTCCATCTTCATCCAAAAAAATGTGTGAAACTTCTGAAGGAAGGAAGAAAACAATTAAATTCAAAATAAACTCTTCACAAAGATGTATATCAAGCCAAAAAGGCGTTTTTGTCTGTACTGACTAGTATTTGACACATATACATGTGAAATTCTATTACTTTTGATAGAGGTGTAATTATATTCGACACAAATTTGAAAACTTTCATTCATAGTTATATTTCTGAGAAATATACTTTTATATGACACCCGTTTTTTCAAGTTGATGTCATAAAAACAATTTCATTGCCGCAGTCATGAACATTCGACACTTTTTTACGATTTTTTTTATAAAGGCATTCTCGTGTGTGTTCCCGGGCATGCTTTCCCCGTACTTTTTATGTTTCTTAAAGACCAATTTTCTAACCTGGTTCCGTAACAAAAACTTTGGTACCCCAACAGTTGGTTAAGGGCGTATATATGAAGTTGATGTTCCATGTCTGGCATTCATTAACATTCAACATTATTTCATTTGATATTTGTATTATTCATAAAATAATTAAATGTCTGAAGGACATCTCTTCATACTTATTAGTATATTTGAGTTTTCAGTGACCCAATTCCACTTCAAAATGAACACTTTAACTGAAATGAAATTTTTATTTTCGTCAGAGTTCTTATTCCCTCAGTTATGAATTAATGTCAACGCACGTGATCTCTTCTATCTGACATACTCTGCACTCATGGAGTATTTCTATGCTCAACGTTCAGATGCATAAAATGACCATGTTACGTTTTCACCCATTTTGTTACATTTTGAGAAACTTTTAACTGACCGTTCTCGCACCAGAACTGACAAATGAAGTATCAAAACTGACAGTTGGTGTATCATAATTGACAGTTAACTTATGACAAAAAAATGATTGAAAAGCATTTTCGCACGACTTGTCAGTGTTCATACGTCAACAGTCACTTTTGAAGAAAATACAAGTTAAATAGTGAAGCGGACCTATAACCGCGAAAGGCAGATTTCAATGTGCTTTTCATTCAAAATTTGCAATTTTCTGTAGAATGTTCCTTTTTTTCGGCTAGGAACAACATTGGGTTCGTCATTTAATTTGAATGCACAGACTTGGGTGCATTCTAGACATTACCATATTGTATTTCATCTATTAGAATCCATTCATAATCATTATAACTCGGAGGTTATTTACGAATATGATGCAATGCTTTTGGAGATGTAAAATAAATTTCAATCCTAACACAAAATGCTTGT
>WOGL01001605.1:0-11088 GCA_015342145.1 Leptinotarsa rubiginosa | reverse complement strand
CAAAATTTCGAACTCTTCATTAAATATGTGATTTTCTTCTAGAAGATGATTTGAATATGTTGAATTTGTTTTCTTATTCACATAGCTCGTCTGATGTTCCTGGATTCGATTCCTAAATGTCCTGCCAGTTTCACCAATATATACCTTAGGGCACGTTCCACATTTTGATTCATATACTCCTGATTTCTCGAATTTTGATGTTTTGTCTTTATTATTTTTATCTAACTTTCCCAACGTATTACTTGTTCTATATGCAATTTTAATATCTTGATTTCTCAAAAATGCAGCCACTTTTTCCGTTGGTTGTCCAAAATACGTTAAAGCTCTATAAATGCGATTATCTACCTTATCACTGGGAAAAATTTCGAAACGCTTTTGTGTAGACTTTCTTCTCAAGTATTTTGTTTATTAATTCGGCTTTAAACCCATTGTTCACCGCAATTTGCTTGATGATATTAAGTTCAATCGCTTTCGGAAACAAAAAATCAACTGACAACTTTCTATCTTACGTCAACCATATTTGGAATAACTCAATCGATAAACATGGTGAGTTGAGAGCTGTTGCGCTTGATATTTCATTTTTTGTGTGGCTCTCCAGCTTCTTGAAAAAACCGTTCCCTCCATGTGGCCTGCGATGGATATCTCTCGAAAACTTTCACCATCAACGCTGGTGTTCCCCACAGATCCATATTGTCTCCAAACCTCACTTTATTGTATATCATCGACTCATTGGATAAAACCAATAATCCAATATATTGCTTTGCTGACGACAGCACACTTGTTTCGTCATTCCATTTGGATTCCAGGACATCGGCTGCCGATGCACATCTTTACCGGAAGCAGGAGGTTGCATATCTTAATGAGGTTCTAGAGGTGATTTCGAATTTGGGTGGAAGTAACCAGGTTCAATTTAATGCCACAAAAATCCAGGCATCGGCTTTCTTCAGTACGATAAATGTCTCCGTACCGGATATAAATGTCAGGACAGACAATTCCGCTTTCTGCTTTAAGAAGTTTGTAGGGGGTTAAAATGCACATTAATATGTCTTGGCACAATTATTTCACTGGAATAGCAGAAGCCGCTCTGTTGCGAACCAGAAACCTGTACACACCTCAGCAACTTTTGATGCTTTATAAAGCTCAGTCCAGTCCTATTATGGAGTATTGTTCTATGTATGGAGCTCCGCCCCTGAGCATAACCTGGAGCTGCTAGATTCCATTCAGAATAGAGCCATCCGCCTGATTGGAGACACAAACATCACTTGCAACTTCGATGGTCTGGAACATCGAAGAAAGTTTGGCGATTTGTCTCTCGTTACATCAAAAATACGCGACGGACTGCTCATGGTTTTAAGGCTCAACTCAGTACACCTCGGATTTTATTGTTCAAGAACTGTTTCATTTGAAGAAATGCGTTTGGAGTGGAATGCAATGTGAAATAAACTTACTAAGAACGTTTTTTCAAATGAATTTCTCCTCCAGCGATTCAAATCAACGTGTATCGCTATTTTTGCACAGGCACCGCTCTTAGAGCGCCTTAAGGATTTTCCTTTAGTGCTTGTGTTTTGTGATTGGTACATTACACAATACATTTGGATGCTTTCCGAAATTTCAAAATAGCGAAGTGTGCTATTAGAACTATGAAAAGTAGCAACATATTACTATCTTGATCGTTACCTAATGATCTCGATTGTTTTGGAATGTGTCTCCGTTCCAGATTATTACTCAACACTCCACCACATTCAGAATGAATGTATCAGTTTGTAATGAAATGATGTAGAATTCACTCGAACACTTTTCAGTGTTCTGGACCATCAAGAGCTTTCTAGCGATTGGAATTTCCAGATCATATATCTGCAAATGCACGGCTTTCGAATAATAAAACTTCTTCACAGTTGGGGGATAGGTAACTTCACCATATTACCTACTTCCTCAAACGTATTACAATGATCTCGAATGTAGCAGGATCTTGCCTGACATTCCAAAATAATTCCGAATATTTTATCACATTTTAAAACGTTACGAAATGTTCTGGAACATTGTGAAATTCTGTTCTCTGGAATCTTCGGAACTGTTCTAGAACTTTCTGGTGGGCGAAACTTCCAGCCCCTATATCTTCAAAAGCACACCTTTCAGGTGAAAATGAACAAGTTGTTGTGAAACTATCACAGAAAAATGTTCGGCATATGTGTTCTACTACTCGTACGCAACCGGGTAGGACGCTAGTTTTTGAAAGTTTTGAAATGTAATTTTGTAAAATGTAAATTTTTCCCTCATAGCTTTTAAAATTATTGAAACCTTTTATCAGACAATACAGTTTATATATAGAATTTTTGGAGAAACACAAAATCATTTTCAACTACACACAGAACCATATTTGCGTTATAATTTGGCGAAGGAACTGACGATTAACATTCAATAATTTGGCGGAAGCGAGGTGTTCACTCGAAAAGTAAGTTTACAATGAGCATAACGACAAATGTGAAAAAATCTAGCTTATAATAACAACAATATTTGTATATTTTGAAGTTGTAAAAGCACGTGGGTTTTATATAAATAAATATACCGAATGAAAATTTTATTGAGTTTAATCTAAAGAAAATTTCCAAGTCGACTTTTGTATAGAAGGGATAAAATTTTGTCTAATTGCTCTGTCCCATTGCTCTGAAGTTTGTTAGGAATTCAGTTATTTGCATAATCAGCGTTGCTGCTCTCATTGAAAGTGACTTTTCACAATAATATGTTTTCTCCTATCTTCATTGAAATCGAGATTTTGAGAAGAGTGTAATGTGAATACTGTTCGAAACACATGCGTTTCCATATGGAGATCATCAGTTCCTTCGTCGAATTATAACATCAACTCTCATCGCAGCATGAATTTGAAAACTGATTTTTGTTAAAGTGTATTTCACTAGATATTCTACAGAATTCTAAATGAGAATGGTGAATAGTTTACGTTATGAGTCCGGTAGGAGGCTTATTACAGTACTAGTTGTTTGTTTTTGAAAACAAGTACTGTAATAACACCTGAGGGACATCGTATCGTATCGTTATTCTGTCTTTATAATATTTTATGAATGAATTGATTTGGGAATTTCATTTGGTTCCTAGTTCAAAATAATAGTTCCAATTTTAGTTAGCCAAAATATAGCCAGATGAATAGTGTCGAACATATTTTCAAAAATATAAAATTTCAACAGTTCCATGTATTTATATTTTCGAATGTATGATACTATTTATGCAACATATTGATATATATCAAACAGTTTCTCAATGTCATGAATACAAGAAATAGAGACCTCATCAGAATTCCTCCACATAGCTCATCATTTTATGGAAAAAGCCCCTTAACTTAATTAACACCCTCTATAGAGGTATGAAGTTTTTCAATGATCTTTCCGGAAACCTTAGAGAGCTACGGAAGAAAAACTCCTTCGAATCAAAACTGAAAGGATATTTGCGAAATATATGTTTTTATAGTATTAAAGAATTTCTTGATGCAAAAAAAAGATGTGTTTGCTTGTGTGTATGAATATAAATTTAATAAATGTATATGTGTACGAATCTGTTAAATAGTGATGTTTCAATATTGCTAATTGGTACTGTATCTACCATCTCATATTTTTTATTTGTGACGTATCATATATCACGATGTATGTGATCTGAAAGGATTGGAAAGGATTGAATAAAGATATTATTATATGAAAAACTTAAATTGGGAGCCTATTCTATAGTTCTCTGATATAATATATCATGTTATATATAAACAATATATAACATCCATATGTGATGAAGTTGGCTGATACTTGATGAATATCCATAACGTATAGAAGAAATACTTCATTGTGAGAATTTCACTGAACCGTTCTATAGACCCGCAACACATGTGTCGCTATACAATAGGTTCTTCATACGTGTCTTTATCTATCCATTTACTAAAGTTGGTAGAAATATGTATTACAGAAGTAAAAAGACCTGAAGATCATTATCAGGTATTATTAGATATGAGGTCCAATGAAATGAAAATAATCAATAATCAATTTGAGTTGAGCAAAGTATACAGGGTAATTCAAATTCGACCCCCACCTTTGGGATCTATTAAACTTCTGCAGATACGTCGAGGCTTGAATTGGGGCAAACTTGCGTTTTTTTGTGCCTAACAAAATATCGTTTCGAAACTTGGAAAGTTTCGAGTATTTCCGGAAACATCCGGAAAAAACTGAAAAGTGGAATTTTGGTTTTTATTTTTTTCTAGCATTATTCAACAACATAGCTCAAAGCCAAAAACACAGTTTCCTTACCACTCCTTTCAGCTACACGTTTTTATGTTTACTATCCGACGTTTCGTCTTCTGGCAATCATCAACTTTTTTTTCTATTATGGGCGCCATATAGTTTTTATACAGATAATAGTGCTTCTCATTCTGATCTCACTTATGTATAATTTTTTATGATCTGTTCTTCTGAAACCACAAGTATCAAAAAAACAAATTCATCTGAGATGGTCATGACTCCATCGAACAATTTTGTTTGATGAACATTAGTTCTCAGAACTCATCAAACATAATAAATTTGCACAAATACTTCAGTTGAAGTCTCCTAATTCTTAAATAAAAAAAAACTTCATTATAAATTTGATAGGAATAGTACGAAAACAGCACAAATTTATTTTGGAATATATCCGGAAAGACAGCAGCCGAAAAAAACATTATTTGGAATGTTAACTAGTTTAATGATCCCATAAGGTTTCTGAAGAAAAATCTGAAGAGAGAAGGCAACAATTGTTTTTTCAAGAAAAAATTGTTCGTGTTACCCATCCAACCTTTCTTCAGGATAATTCGGAATTTTGGATAAACACTTGGCTGAGTACGGTGCGTTTCAAAAACCAAAAATGAAGTATGGAAGCAGAATGGAACAAATACTAGAAATAACTTATTAGCCGAGGTAAAATAATTGTTCTTTCCATATTCGAAGAAGTATAATTATTTTTGGTACTTCTTTAGATAAATGAACATCCTTCCAAATCAACGCATCAAGTTTCGGCAGAAATGAATGTGCCACAGATTTGGAAGGAATTCAAAAAAAGTGGTTTCAAATGTTATGAGATGAATATTTCACCAAAATTACATCCAGGTGATCCTGAGAGAAGAATAGAATTTTGTAGCTGGCTCTCGAATAAGGTAGACCCTACAAACTTCTTGAAAAATATTATTTGGAACTGTTAATAAAAATAATGACCACATTTGGAATGGTAATTATCCACGACACTTCAGAGAAGTCATACCACAAGTTTGGTTTCATATCAATATGTGAGCTGGAATTTATAACGACCGAATACATAGACCTAATTTTTTCTCTAATACTTTGAACGGGAAAATCCATCTTCGGTTTTTAAGAAACGAATTCGAAGAATATATAGAGACGTTTCCCCTTGTTAAAGGTTACAGCTGTTGTTTCAGAGCAGTTAGCGAATATTCATACCAAAGATTGCCTAATAGGTGGTTAGTAAATTCTGTACCAGTGAGGTGGCCAGCAAGGTCACCTGACCTTACAGTGGGTGAACTTAGAGGAAATATCATCATGCAATTCAGGTCTATCAGAAGNGAGGTGGCCAGCAAGGTCACCTGACCTTACAGTTTTGGATACTTTTTTGTGATACACTTTAAAGAACAGAATCTATGGAGAGCAAGAATATGACACAGTGGGTGAACTTAGAGGAAATATCATCATGCAATTCAGGTCTATCAGAAGAAGGGCTGTTCTTAATTTGTGACTACGAGCTCACTTATGTTTGCAAGAGGAAGGCCATCATTTCGAACACTTGTTGTAATACTTTTTGTGCATTTTCAATACGCGTATGATTTTATTCTTGGTTTTTGGAACGCACCGTACATCAATGAAATCAGTATGAGAAGCACAAGTTTTTGTATAAAAAAAAACAGTATGGCGCCCATAATAGAAAAAAGTTGATGATGGTTGCCAGAAGACCAAACGTCGGATAGTATATCTGAACATGAAAACGTGTAGCTGAAAAAAGTATCAATGAAAATCTGGTTTTGGTATTGAGACATGTCAAATAATGCAAAAAAAAATTAAAACAAAATTCCGATTTTCAGTTTTTTTCGGATATTTCCGGATATACTCGAAATTTTTCAAGGTTCGAAACAGTATTTTGTTAGGCACAGAAAAACGCAATCAGCCTTAATCTAAGCTTCGACATATCTGCTGTAGTTTGGGAGATCCCAATAGTGGGGTTCGAATTTGAATTTGTATAAAATGTTAGGTACTAGCCTATTCCATAGGTTTCCAAGTTTTCTGAAGATGGTAGAGAAATTAATTTCAGAAGTGAAAGTGCCTGAACTGAGTCAATAGATATACTTCCAGATGGAATGAAAATTTTAGGCCAAGTACTATAAAAAACGTAATTTGGAGTCTATTCCATAATTACTTTCACTACGATTGAATGAAGAGTAGTTGAATATAATATAGCCTTGCATGTTTTTCTCTAATAGATATCACAGTACGTATTTTTTCAATTGGCTTTAATTTTGAGTTTTGACAATTACTTTCATAATAATTCTATGAGGTTATCATCATAGCTTGTACATTTTGTTCAGATTTTAGTGAAGTTTTCTACAATTATTTTTGAGTGAGAACTCGTCAGAAGTCGAAATTAACTAACTGAGCTCTAGAAAATAGCAAAAATTTAATGCATATTTCACTTGGCCTGAAATAGAAGCACTGCGATTCCACCATAATACTAAACATCAATCACATGTTCTTTCACCAAATTATAACACCAACTTTTTGACGTCGCCTTAGTGTATTTAATTAAGTGTTTAATTAATTGAATTACACATATAAAAATGACTTTTCAGTTGAAATGAAATAAGAAATTCATTTTTGAACTGATGTTCTCAATGTTTTTCAAAGTGTTCAAAATAAGTAACGAAATATAATATAATATTCTAAATGATTGGTTATTCTCCATTTTTTGGAATAAACTCATGCTGAAAGTGAAAACCTATCAGAACAAAGTCTGAATTTTGTGGAAGTAAAGTAAGACTTGATAACGAATATAATAAGACCGCATGAGTTGAGAACAATTCAAAATAATTGTCATCGAAAAAGGTCACAATAAACTTATTTTTCGATCGAAAATTCCAATTCGACGGTCGATGTCAAATCTTGGCTTTGCAACTGGTCGCTTTTGGAGCTTCATTTAGAATATGTTAATTTTTTATCCACAAACTATCGAAAATGCGTTTGCAAAAAGTATAGAAAAATGAATCATTAATTTTTTACGGATAATAAAAATACTTATGTATTATTTAAAAAATGTCATCATTGATTAAAAAAAATATATGTCATGAAGTTTGAAATGATCCAACACTATGTACATCACTCCTTTCTGATTTATGATATCATTCAACCATTGCATGAACAATAGCTTGTTCGACAAGCAGGCCGTCACATATGTCACAACTGTCTTATCCTGATCCCGTTTTGTTTTCCGGTTTGCCGCTCCAGGAGAACGCGGCTTCGTACCCCCATTGATCTACTTTTAGTTGCGCATCGGGCCACCAGACGGCTCTGTCATGTACATAGCAGAATCTAGCGCGAGAAAGTCGGCAGTGGATTTAGTCTGACGTCATGTCTCTCGGTGGGACGATGTAGATTCGGTTTTAACCCGTGTTCGAACTAGATAGTCGATGTACAGACCTTTACGATAAAGTGTATAAAATGTAAAATGAAAAATTTTAAATTTTCAATAGTGATATGTTCTAAAATATTACAGATAAAATTGTTAGTGATGAGATATGATATGATATACTTCAAATATTTCACGCAACTGGAATTTTGAAAACATTAATTTCGATTTTTTGCAAAATCATGATGTGCTCGATATTGATATGGTTGAGGACTGATTTCAAATTATTGCATGAAATCACTTCAATTGATTTATCAATTCATGAGACTTACGTATTTGTAACATTACTGGATCCGCCTACTTTACAGGCGGGAAAACAATAACTTTGTCAGTAGCTTTCCATGATTTTATCTCTGTTTTTTGCATTTAAACATCTATTCATATTCTCCTTACAATTTGAGTATAGTTTTGGATGACGTTTGATGAGTTTGATTGAATAATGGTATTTTTTCAGAAGAGTTAAATGCACCTCAGTATACCCACTATCCTATTGACTCAATATTATTATAATCCAAATCTGCTAATTCATTTGTAAAATATTCTCGAAGAAAATCGTGATTAGTATTCTCATTTCATTCAATATATTTTATACCAATATATCGAAAAAAGCAGTTTGGGAGAGATACGACTTTCATGAATCATTCCCCACCAAATGGTACGTAGGTAGTCATGAATTCATAGACACAATCAGAAATATTGGTTATAATGTTTACTAGTAATGATGGAAGATATTTTTTATTTTTCCATAGTTAACAAGGGGTGATCAATATATATCTGATATATTTGCAAAAGTGACTAGTGATTTTCATTCAGATAGAAAAAAATTCGATTTAGTATCAAGTCCATTCTGCAATAATGGTATCTTATTATCATTTCATTTTATCCTCAAATCATAGAATATGACAACTATTATTTTCTCACATACTCTCAGACTCTCAAATCACCAATTTGCCATGACTGCATGATAGTAATGCATATACCTATATTCGTAACTCCAAAGCATGATTTATAATTGACGGAAGACATACTTTCATAGTGTCGAAATAATCTATTTTTGAATCAAACCAAGTTGAATCTGTAGGGCCCCATTATATCTGATCAATACTTGCTCATGAATGAATTTACGAAGGGTGAAAAACTTTTTCCATCTCATCATCATATTTCATATACAGCCTGAAGAACACAAAAATCGATTGTCCTAAATTCCATTCCAAAAGATTCAATATTTTTTATGAATTCTATAAATTTTCCTATTTACTGTCTATCTCGTCCAAATTCTGCAATAACCGTTGTTTTTTTTTCTGAACAAACTTTCCAACGGTCCCAGAATGTGTGTGTGAAGGATTCATCGCATAATTTTATTGCTTCTTACCTCCCTTATATCAATGTCGTACTTGGCAAACTATTGAATTTCATCTGTTGAATTCTCATCCACTAGATACAGAATTATCAACAGATTACATTCACAACATGTTCAGATAGTTCGTGACTGAAAATGAAATCAATATATCCTCACAATCTGACTAACCTATTGACAGCCGAATGAGGCAACCCCAAGTATATAAAAGTTATTTCCATTTCAACTCTATTTGAATTTGGAGAGTATTAACAACTACTTCATGACACAAAGGAAACCATTATTCCCAACCTGGTATGAACTAAACTTCATTTGTTTTATTGACGAGTTGTTTATACCGGATGAAGAAGTATGTTATATGTGATCTAGTGTGACTATACTAAGATGATTACACAGCAAATAACTCTACTCATTTTCTCTGAAATTGCATTCAATATAAAGTCCGAAGATGAAGTTGTCAAAGTGGATGATCAACACCCATCTACAAAAATTGGTATTGCTTCAAATGAAGCAATACAAAGCATAACATAATATGTTCGCTCAATGCTACATGACGAGTCACATCAATATTTCATGAACATAATTCGAAAACTGATTGCGATGACTAATACGCCCATTTTATTTCCGTCACAATTAGATTTTGAAGCAACTTATTTGAATAACGATAGATCGTTTTCATACCACGCATACTTCACTTAACAATACTAATCCCCAGAGAAAACGTACCGAAAATGTTGTTGCTGCTGTGAAGCGTAATGTTGAGAAAGACCCAAAGAAATCGATTCATCATTATGCACAAAAATTAGATCTGTATACTACTGGAGTTTTATCTCAACACCGAACCGTTATTTGTAACACCTCGACCGTGTTTCAATCACCAAGTGATTCTTTCAGAGGAAGATCAGTTTATTCTTCCTGTCGAAGATGTTAAATTCAATCTTCCTCTTGAAGATGATCACTTTGTGATTGAAACACGTGTTGAAGCATTAAAAATAATGGTTTGGTCTTGGAATAAAAATCCTCTATTATTCATTACCACACCAAACGTTCCATACAGTGCATTACACGAAAGTTAGATCTGTAGCCATTCACGTTATGGAAAATTTTGAGGTGAGATTCTGCTTTCATAAAGCTCTTGCAAAAATTGAAATCGCTGGACCATCGCATGCGTCAAACATTTGTCATCAGATGTAATTCTGAGTTTCACCAGAAAATTTTGTTCAATGATAAGCCACATTTTTCTCCAAGTGGCTGGTTGAATGAGCAGCATTGCTTCATTTGAAGTGATGGAAGTTCCAGACCATTCTTGAGAAGCTGCTACAATAGAAAAGGTAACGGTTTGGCATACTTCATGGTATGGTGGAGTACCATAGAAGATATAACCAACTTTATTGTTTCACTTGAAGACGATCAAGATGATGCAACCTGTCATTCATCGCAAACCGTAATCAATTTTTTTCAAGACAAAACATTACAGGAAAATCATCACGGCGCTCTCAGAGTGGTGTCTGTTCGAAAGTAGCGATTCACTGGATTTGAATCGCTAAATATCAAATCCATTTGGAGAAACGTTCTCAGAAAGTTGATTTCACATAAACGCAGTTCTCCAGATGAAAGAGTTCTCAAACAGTGAAGTTCGAGGTACTCAGTTGAACCTCAAAACGATGAACAGCCACAGTCTGTCGCGTATTTCTAATATTTACCGCTCTTGGTGGAATCAAATGTGCCAAGTTACTTGAACACTTCCCGTGAAAGTATATGTACACTTGATGTTCGCATCTTCAGGATATGGTTGGGGGCAGAGCTCCATACATGAGAACATTACTTCAAAGAAGGTCTGATCTGAGCTTTATAAAGTATCAAAAGTTGCTGAGGTGTGAACAGTTTTCTGGTTCGGAACAGTGTTCCAAGGTTTTGAGAAGCAGCCTTTGCAATTCCAGCGACATGATTGTGCCAAGACATATTGGTGTCCATTTCAACCCCCAACAAACTTATCGAAGCAGAAACCGGAATTGTCTGAC
>WOGL01001604.1:0-11070 GCA_015342145.1 Leptinotarsa rubiginosa | reverse complement strand
CTTAGCCCGCACAAGTTTCTCAACTTCTGAGAGTTGTTGTTCGTATGGGGGCGACAGCTGATTAACGGAAAAACAGATTTTTTTTAAACAGACTATTCAGTTAAACCCATGAATTCAATGAAAGACAATTTAGTTCACATGAGTTTTCCTATGTTTTTTCATACTACTCGAATCATAGAAGCCTTTGGAACAAATGTCACAAACAAATGGTTTTTCTCCAGTATGTATTCTAATATGAACTTTGAGTGAACCTGTATGATTGAACGTCTTATCACAGTAACTACAACTATAAGGCCTTTCTCCACTATGTCTTCTCATGTGGTACGTGAGATGTCCTTTTTGGGAAAATGTTTTTCCACATATAATACATAGCACAGGTTTCTCTCCAGTGTGAGTGAGATTGTGTTTCTGTAAGCTATTCTTCTGAGAAAAACCTTTATTACAAATTTGACAAAGATACGGTTTGACACCAGAATGCACTTTAACATGAGAATTGAGCAATACTTTTGTTGAGAAGTTTTTACCACATTCACTACATAAAAATTCCTTTTTGTTATGGATCAACATGTGCTGTTTGAATACGGTTTTAGAGTTGAAAGTCTTGTTACATTCTTTACATGTCAAATCCTTATATTCCAAACTTGTCTGATTATCTTTCAATTTGTGCATATTGATGTGATTTCCTAATGCATGTTTAGTTACAAAGAATTTACCACAAACATTGCATATGAAGGATTTCTCTCCATAGTGTGTTCGAATATGATCAGTCAAAGTTGGAGCTTGTATAAAGCCCTTTCCACAAATATGGCATTCATGAGGTTTTTTGTCAGTATGTCTGAACTTATGTCGAGTTAGGCTTGATCTGAATCTAAATTTTTCATTGCAAATTTCACACTCATAAGGTCTGTCTTTTGTATGTGAGTTGATATGATCCTTCAGTTTGTATGTGCTTATGAATTTATGACAAACTGAACAAGACTTTTTTTTTCTTCTCTGATCTGCTTCTTTTTTCCGATGTAATTTATATGAAGAATATGATTCAAATTTCATACTGCAAAAAGAACATGTAAGATCTCCAGGTATTTTTCTGGAAGTGCAATTTTTTTTAGAAGTTTGACTATGTTCAACACAATCTTCAGAAGTATTTTCTGGAGTCAAATCGCATGCGTCACTGACATCATCTTCGCCTCCACTAAACTTATTCTTAACCCTCACAGTACCGATGCCCTTCGATGATATTTGCACATCCACAGTGGATTTTTTTTGTGTAGTTTCAGATTCTTCAAATTTCTTTTCTTCTGGTAAATCAAACTCGCTTTCAAATTCAACAAATGTATCTGAAGGTGATGTAGACTTTTCATTTGTGACAAATGAATTTTTGAGAATGGTTTCACACTCTAGAGCTCGCTTTCTGAAGTTGTAAAACTGTTTAAGAAAATCCACACAAGTGTTACATACTTTCCTTGGCATTTCATCAGATTCATTCAACTGTAAATGAATACAGAAAAATATAGTAACAATTCACTATTTTCTTGATTACTTACTTTCAAGGAAATTATCATGGCATACAATTCAGTCAAAATTAAATCTTCATGTTTGGTATCGAATAAATTGAATAGACCTTGTTTATCAAGGCAAGATCGGCATAATGAAGTGAAATCTTTGGGCAACATTCTAGACTATTGATGTATATTCTGATACTCTAGAGGTGACTAAATAGTTTCCAAGTATGGTTTGTGGTCCTCCACCTTCTTCCAATTATATGTATCAGATGTGTGATAATAGTTTAATGTAATTATATACGCACAAAATCCACCAGGTAATAAAGAAAAGTTCGTGGAAAACTGTGATTTAAATCAAAGTCATAACATTCAAAACAAGCAGAAAGAAAACAGCATAAATTCAGAAATCATAAGATTCATAAGGAGATACACATATGTTCCTAAAATAACCAATACCTAACCGTTACTACTAACCAGAATTTTTGACAGCGGTTACCTGAAAAATATATTATTGTTGGTTACTTTTGAAACAGGACGGAGGACGGTTGTGTCAATTGTGTTATTGATAATACAATTGCTGAATAATTTTCGATGTAGAAACTGGAAACCATATACCTACTACGACCATACATTTTCCAATTCATTGATCTTATAATATTCAAACTAAATATTGAATTTGGCCGTTCCTTTTCAAGAGTTACTTTTGTAAATTATGATGAATCGTCGGAGGAAGATGAAAATTTCAGAGGGGCCTCTAACAGCTGACTATAAAAATATCTTCACTATTTCACTTCAGTATATTTTCATTCGCATTTAATAAAACAAATTAATAGGTGGCTGAAAAAAGGGATGATGACCCGCCGCTTTGGTTTTTTTTGAGATCATGAGTCGAGTACAGTTTTGTGTTCTTAAAAGATAGATGTACATTTTGATGTAAATGGGGACCTCCTTATTAAAAGTGTGTTTTCCATCTATCATATCTTGTAAATGTGTTACAGAAGGGACACCTGGGTCCATTGGCCTATGACAAATGAAGCTTCAGCAGAAGACGATGAAAATATTGAATCTAGTGAACAGAAACGAGTTGTCTTTTAATATCGTTAGATTTCACTTGAGTGACGCTGGGTTCACTAGGTTTTATGTAATAAATATAACACTCTCCAATCACAAAAACTATTACATTCAGAAAGTTTTTTGAGTTTTTCTCAAAGAAACATAAAAGTGACACCTTTTATCAAGAACAACAAAATCATCGATTAGTAGTTTACCGTTTGATTCAACAGTTTTCAGAAAACCATGTTTCGTAGATAACAGGTTTTTCAAAAGTAACACAATAGCGGTGACACAAACACTAAAATATTAATTTGTTGTTAGACATATTCATTTATCTTTCACAGAAATCTTAAACTGAGCTCTTTGTTTAAAACAACAAACTGTAAAATTTCATTTCTCTTTGTTGTATTGATGTTGTGCGATTAGGCGTTTCTTGTTTGAAACTTGAAGATGTCTAGGTACTTTTTTTAAATACGACTCTATCTTAAGAAAGATTCCCATCCATAGCGACTTTAGAGTACACTACTGTATGAAATATCAACTTTGATAGACTTATTAGCGAGTTTACTACAAAGACAGTAAAAAAAAAATAAATTATACCTAAATTTCGTAATGTAAATAAAAACTTCATTTTTAGAATTATTGTTTTTCTTGTTAATTATTATAATTCATCTTTTCCTAAATCCATTTGACAATAAATGGAGAAATATATATATTTTTTATAGCCAAATACCTTTGTATCGGACAAAATGTATACCACAGACACGGAAGGGGGCACCGCACTTAAGGTTTCTCCAGGGCCTTGCAATTGCTAGAATCAACACTGGCTGTTTTTTCCTTTCTATATTGAACATTTCAATAAATCTCAACTCAAAAGTTGTTTTGTATTTTCTTTACGATAAAGTACATATTTAATGAATGCGTTTGTGGGCTACTCTTAAAGAGAAATGATTTAGCATGTCAACTTATTTTCTACATTTTAATTCTGCAGGATTATAAATGTATCTAATAGAAAATAAATGGATTGTATATATACCATACCAGTTCTAATTTAGCCCCGACTGGAGGATGGTGGACTCAATTAGCTAAAAATTTTGACCAAAAAAGAAGAAGAAGAAAGTATCAACGCTTTTTGCCGAACTTTTGTCTTTTAGTGGTGTTTGATTTACGTGTTTATAAAGATAGCGAGAATCTAGATCCTTCGATTTCTCTCATATCTGTTAGAAGTGCACGGTTTCGATTTCAAAATGAGCTGCCCCTTGAGCAAAGATGCCCTTGAAAAATTAAAACAATTCATTGAAGTTTGCAAGTCTAATCCTGACATTTTACACCTACCAGAATTGAAATTTTTCAAAGACTACATCGAATCTTTTGGAAGTACTGTACCGGAGTCTTCGAAAATGTCCTCTGGTACTAAGACAGAAACCAAGGAAAAAGTTGAAGAACCGGTGGAAGAAATGATTGAATCAGATCCTGAATCTGAGCTAGAATTGGACATGACAGGTTGTGTAGAACCTGATAAGCTAGATGAGAACCAAAAAATGGGTGACCCTTCTAAGGAAGAGGTATCGGAAGAAGACTCTGATAAAGCTGATGAGAAACGTGTTGAAGCCATGTCACTGTTGTCTGAGGGTAACATCGAAAAAGCTATTGAAATATTCACTGAGGCAATAGAATTGAATCCCAATAGTGCTTTATTATTTGCAAAGAGAGGCCAAGCTTATTTGAAACTCATTAAGCCAAATGCATGTATCAGAGACTGTACCAGAGCTCTGGAAATAAACTGTGATTCAGCTACTGCATATAAATTCCGAGGCAGGGCCTACAGACTACTGGGAGAATGGGAACTGGCTGCTAAAGATCTTAGACAAGCTTGCAACATTGATTTTGACGAACAGACAGATGAATGGTTGAAAGAAGTAACTCCAAATGCAAAAAAAATAGAAGAACATTTGTTGAAAAAAGAAAGAAGAAGGAAAGAGAAAGAAGAATTTGAAAAAATGGAGAGACTAAGAAAAGCAAGAGAGGCTCATTCCAAGGCTTCTACTGAGGAGAAAGCGGATGATTTGCCTTCAGCTGAAGGAGGATCAGGTGGAATGCCAGGAATGGGTGATTTCTACAAATTACTAGAAGATCCTGAAATCTTGGCAGCATTCCAGGTAATGTATTGGTACCTAATTAACAAAATAATGAATGAAAACAAAAAATTGTTCAATGAAATATTTGTTACTCTTTACTCTTAATTACAAATCTTAAGTCCGAAGGACCTTAAGAAATGGCCATGAGAATAATGAAACCAGAGAGCCTTCTAAGGATGAAATAATCTTGCCTGAATTGTAAAAATCCCTTTATAAAACATTCTTTTCCAGAAAATTTTAGAACATTTCATTATGAGGAAGGAATTGATATAATTCAGAATGTTTTTGATAGGTACTTCTGGAACCTCTGACTTACAAGAACAGAACCTCAAGCTACAGCAATACAAATTCAAAATAAGTATATATTTAAAGTCAAAAAATACAGACATAAAATAAGTATATTGAAAAGAAGTACCATCTGTTCATAAAAAGAGGAACAGTTAAAAAATCAGTATGCTAATTATAGTGATAATGTAGAATAATATAATAATGAATATTCCTTCCATATATTATTAATTACCTGGCTCCACACTAAATGAAGGTGAGAGCTAGTTTCTAGCTTAACCTAGAGCCATTAGAAAATATTTTTCAATTCAGACTGAAGTTTTTCAACAAAATAAGTGAATTGTATTAGCTAAATTATGAAGCTGGTAGAATCAAATTGAAATTCTTCATCTTTGGGAATATGTGGTCTGATCCAGCTAAATCTGATCCCCTGCAAACAAAAAATTTGAGTATCTCAGGGTTTGATACTGGGACTTTTGTTATTCAATATTGTTGTCAGTGATATTGATCTTATTGCAAATCTATACATCAAAATGTTCAGTATGCTGATGGTACTAATATAATGAATGTTTTACAATCACAAATTATAACAGAAAATTCCATTTCAATATGACATTGGAATCTTAAAAAGTCTTTGTCATAACAAAAAACAATCTAAGATGGGAGGTTAAATATAACTATAAAGAATCAATGATTTTCCATTTCCAACATCTTCTGACTTTTTGCCAATACATATTTGAGAAATTAAATTGCTGGACTCAGGGTCGAGTGGAACAGCAACTGACTAGCATTTTTGCTACTGAATTGAACTTTACCCTTAATTTTTTTTATGATTGTATATTTATAGATTTTAAACTTGGATTTATAAATAATATAGTTATTATTATTATTATCAAATATTAAAAACTGCCTGACATTCCTAGTTTTACTTATTGATGGTATTGATGGTAAAATTCAATTAACAAATCAGTACACCGTGCAAAAAATCTGGTTCTGGTTGCTATGTGCTCAGAATCATTGAAAACTGGGGTTTTGCAGCTGCAAAATCTGCATACCATGCATTACTTCAATCAAATAGGTTAATGGATTGCTTTTTGGGATGCATGCAATAGACAATAGATGAAAAATCCATTAGGACAAAAAAACCGTGAGGGCACTTTCCAAAAAGGAGTATTCTGAAAATCCTCAGATCGTCACATTGATTTCTTTATTCATTGTAGAGATCTCATGCTTGATACATATTCACTTCCAATATTTAAATGTTACCTTTACCCAAAAGTAAATTCAGTTATGTCTAATGGGTTGATAGTATTCAACTCTCTTTCATTAGGAATAGAGGAAATTGGGAATAATGATAGAGTTAGCATTGGTGTTATTGATTTACTGAATGGTTATTCCTTCTACAGCTCAAACACATTTTTTGGCCAAGCAGCTCATTTCAATTTATGTCACATTGACTCTACGAAACACTGAAAAAGGGGCAGAACGGTTTTAAAGGATTATTTATTGTTCTGTTTGCAAACTACACATTTAGATAAAACTTTAAGCTTTTATAATTGTACATAAACACTTAATCTTTATAAATGTTCAACATATTGCCAACAGATCGTCGAAGAACTGATGCATGTCAAAGTTTATCAATCTAATATTGAATTAAAAAACAGTTCATTCCAAAAAATGTTTTCCTACTTTTTATAAAAATGAAAAGACATGATAAGTCAATACTAATAGTACAATAATACTAAAAACTGATTATGACGAACAAAGGTAAATCTTAATAAATTATTTGAAACATTTTAAGGATCCAGAAGTCTCTGCAGCTTTTCAAGATATTTCAATGAATCCTGCCAACTTTGTCAAGTATCAGTCAAATCCAAAAGTGATGGATTTGGTTGCGAAACTGTCTGGCAAATTTTCTGGATCTGGGATGAACTTTCCAAGTTTCGGAGGTGCCGGAGCTGCTGGTGCAGGATTTCCGGGATTTTCAGGATTCCCAGGGGGATTTCCCGGTGCCGGCATGGGCGGAAATGCTCCACCCCAGCCTAAACCATCTGACGATGATAATTTAGATTAGATTTTCATATTTTGTATTATTTCTACTGTGGTTCTAGAAAATATTTTTTATTACAATTACTTTGTAATGTTGCTGCTTTACTTGAAAATTCGTTTTTTGTGCATTTTTTGAATAGTTGACTGAAATATTTTCTATATGACTTGAATCTCTGGTTAATGTTTAGGAAATTAATTTGAGAGGATTGGTGTTGTTTTCAAGAACCACAACATATTACTTATGTTTTTAGAAATGGTACAAGTATTTTTAAGGCTGATTTCATATAGTGTTTTCAATTCAATTTCTGATGGAATTTAATATCGTTATTAAAAATTTTTGGTGTCATTTGCCTATCATTTAAATAATTATAATGCAGTAATGTTTTATTCATTTAGTTCAAATACACACAAAAATCGAAAATATGTTCAGACTGAAATAGGTAAAATATTGAGTCAAATAGAAAAGTAACATCAATGGAATAATAAAATCCAAAATAGTGTAACAATAAATTCGTAGTTTACTCTTAAATACTCTGGTAGCTCATTTCGTCAATCATGGTACAGTACGTCAGGTCTAGCCTGACCTGTGAGTTGCGCTGTAGTGGAAGGGAGCAGTATAAGTGGCAGACTGTCTCAACTGTTCCCCAACCTTCACTCAGTCGTCATTCATTATGTAATCGGCACTTTGTATATTTATCCAAAAACAAGCACCTTTCTCAATTTTTTGTATTCAAAGAAAAGTTGAAAATCCTCATGTAATTAGTGTTTAAACAACAACATAAACTAATTAACCCAACAAAAACTATAAGTACAAAAACCGGTATAGTAGTAGAAAAAATTGGGAGTGTCTACTGAGCCAATTGCCCTACAATGGTCTGCAACACCTGTAACTTAGAAATTACTCCTGGTGAAGGGGTATGTTGTGATAGTTGTCAAGTAACAACACATTCTACCCTTAACTGTTCAGGAATATCCACATCTGAGGTGAGGGCCATAGTATTGCAAAAAAGGAGCTTACTGTACTTTTGTGAAGAATGCCGGGAGGCTTTTAAAAGTGTTCCAAAGCTGCTTAGAGAAATGAGGGACATGAGAAAGGAGATGAATACATTAAAGCAAGAAGTGGAAGATCTGAAGCGAAAGGAGAAACAAGAAGTCAACAATTTTGAAGAGATAGTTATGGAACTGGAAGAAAGAAAGAAGAAATCTAGAAATGTTATTATATTAAATATTAAAGAGTCTATTAAAACAAATAAAAAAGAGAGAATAGAAGATGAAATGAATACAGTAAAAACAATTTTGTCAGAAACTGAAGTAGAAGATCTTGAATATAGAGTTCAACGTATTGGAAGATATGAACCTGGTAAAAATAGACCCCTAAGAATAGTGATGGCAAAGCCAGAAGCAGCTAAAGAAATTCTCCGAAATAAAAATAAAATTAAAACATACAAAGCAACTATCTTTGGCGATCAAACCAAAGCCCAAAGAGAATATTATAATAAAATAAAGAAACAATTGGAAGAAAGTAAGAACAGAGGGGAAAATAAATATATAAAATATATAAATAACATACCCACATTAGTTGATTGTCCTCCTTCAAAAAACTATTGACAACAAGCAAAGGTACGGAAGTGCATGATTGCCCCAATTTTAATGAAGACATCATTTATTTAAATACTGAAAGTTTTTTGCCACATAAAACTGAAATAATTGCTTATATTGTATGTTATAACCCCACAATAATAGTGCTAAGTGAATCAAGAGTTACCAAGGATGTAGAAGATTTTGAAATACAAATCAATAATTATAGTGCAGTCCGCTGTGACAGTGATAGTCGACATACAGGAGGAATTCTAATTTTTATAAGAGAGGGAGTGGACTACAGAATTCGAAAGAACAGTATTATTCCTGGAAATTATTGGATGAGATGTATTGAAGTAAACATATCAAATAAGAGGTGGTTGATTGGAGGTCTGTATCACTCGCCCAGTTCAAGTGATGCTATATTTATTGATTGTTTGGAGGAACTATTTGAAAACTATTTTCTTAAAAGTAATTTCATACTGTTGGGTGATTTTAATATTAATTATGCAGATAATAATGCTTTTTATAGTAGAAAAATCAAAAATTTGTTAAATATGTATGGTTTTGCTCAAATAGTGACGCAGTGTACTAGAATTACAATAAACTCAAAAACCTTAATAGATTATGTGGTAACTAACTGTTGCGATGTTCAAGCATCTGTCTTTCATACACCTAAGATAACTGATCATTCAATGATATCTGTCAGTTGTTTCAAATCTAATATAAATATTCCTGAAAAAAATCTGATTGTTAGAAATATTACTTCTGAGACGTATTCAAACATAAATATTGAACTACTTGGTCAAACATGGCTATTGAATTCAATCGATGTTAACGAAATCTTGAATGAAATATTTGATAAAACTAAAATAATTATAGATAATCTTGCACCTGAACACACTATCTCAATAAAAAATAATAAGTTACCTTACTATGATTTGGAATTGAAAAATAAAGCTAAGGAACGAAACACAATATATAAAACATTTAAAAATAATTACAACTCACCTCAGCGAGAACAATTCTGGGAAAACTATAAAATTGTTAGAAATCAGTATGTTAATATGTTAAAAAAGAAAAGGATACTTTTTTATGAACAACAAATTGACGCAAATCGTAATAATCCAAGACAGATGTGGAAACATCTTAAATCAATAATAAATCCGGTTAACAATAGTAAAATGAATAAAATCATCTTTCGTGAAAACAATTCAATAACAATTAGTGAAAATGAACAAGAGATAGCTGAGAATTTCAATAATTACTTTGTTAATAGTATTTCAAATATCTCCAAGAGTATCCCTCAATCTGATGAATGGTCATCCACAAATTATTCAGTTATAAACAGTTCTTTTTCCAAATTTAAACTATTAACGATGACTCAACTGCGGAAGATTATTCACTCCTTAGACAATAAAAACAAGTCTGAAGTACTAAATAGCAAATTTTTAAAAGAAACATTCGAGGTATTTGGGTATGTGATATTAAATCTGGTGAATACATCTCTAGATAAAGGAATATTTCCAGATCAACTGAAGATAACTTCTGTTATTCCTATACCAAAGGTTAGTAATACAATTGAAGCAAGCGATTTTCGCCCAATTAATACTCTACCAACTTTGGAGAAAGTCCTTGAACTAGCAGTTTACGAACAGTTAGTTGCATACTTTGATGACAATGAATTATTCTTAGGTAAACAGTCAGGATTCAGAAAAAATCATTCCTGTGAATCGGCTATTCAGTATACCTTATCTAAATGGAAAAATGCGTATGATGAAAATAAATACACTGTAGCTGTCTTCCTTGACTTCAAGCGCGCATTTGAAACAATTGACAGAAACATTTTGATAAAAAAATTAAATTATTATGGGTTAACAGGTTCTGTCTTGGCATGGTTTCTTAGTTACCTTAGTGAAAGAAAACAGAAAACAAAAATTGGTTCAAAAATATCTGATGAGATAGATATCAACATTGGTGTTCCCCAGGGAAGTGTACTTGGCCCACTTTTATTTATTATATACCTAAATGATATTTATTATGTTCCTGGGCTACATGAACTTAATCTGTTTGCTGACGATACATTAGTTTATACTTCGAATACAGAACTTAATGATGCTGTAGATACTCTCAAAGGTTCTATGAAGAACATCGAAAAATATTTACATATGAATAAATTAAAATTAAATGCAGATAAAACAAAAACTATGGTGATAACAACAAAATATAAACTGAACTCTATTGATTATAGTGAAATAAAAATTGAAATTGGTAACACTACCTTGGAATATGTGTCTGAAATAAAGTATCTGGGAGTTATTATAGACAACACTTTGAGTTTGAACAGTCATGCTGAATACGTTATAAGAAAAATTTCAAAAAAATTATATTTTTTTTCTAGGATAGCAAATAATTTGACTATTAACTCCAGAATATTAACATATAATTGTATAATTAAACCCCAT
>WOGL01001603.1:0-11079 GCA_015342145.1 Leptinotarsa rubiginosa | reverse complement strand
TGTCAACAGCATCGACTGCTTTGGTCATTAGCCTCGTGTTCTGGGTGTGCCACCTAGGGAGCATCATGGATATTCATAGCCGGTCAGCCACGTAACGTTGCAGAATCATCCCAACTCCAACTAGATAAATTATTTCGAGAAAAATATCTGGTCGAGGTGGGGATCGAATTCACGACTTTTCGATTGTGGGTCGGGTGCACTACCACTACGCCAATTCACCGCTTCCTGAACTGTTACTTTCAATTGGGGGACGAATTCTTCACGTAAAACGAAGGACTGCAATTTTCGACGGTTATAGCCAATATTGAAGAAGCCCACAAGAAGCCTCGAGACTGGTTGACATTCATTGACGACACCATCATAATATGGAACCATGTAGACACAGCACTGAATACCTTTTCGCTGCACCTCAACAGTGTGAGACTGTCAATAACATTCACAATGAAGAAGGAAATCCAGAATGTGTTGCCGTTTTTAGACGTAAAGGTAAAAAGGACCGGCAGCAAGTCGAAAATATCTTTATATCTGAAATCAACACAAACGAAACAGTATCTGAAGTAAGAATCCAATCACCACCGATCAACCCAGACAGGAATCGTCAAGATCCTAATTGTTCAGGCTGAAATCATCCACAGGGAGAAACACTGATTCGAAAGAAAATTCAAAAAAGCTGCATATATTGGGACGGTAGCCGGTTGGGTTGGCGTGGATTGTTTTCTCGATCGCTGTGTGAATCGGTGGTTCAAGCCTCGAGGCCGAACGATCGATTTTCACTTCCTATCGTTCAACTCGTGCTCTAGGAATCACACGTTAAAATTGTAAGATTTCGTCATTCCACACACAAGTTTCGACATCTGAGAGTGGTTGTTCATGGGGAAGGTGGCGCAGACTTTATCGAAACCACCGTAGTAAGTGGAGTCCTTGGTAGAATAATGTCCTCTCTACCCTCGAATCATGTCGGCTTGCCGCTTTAAGGCAAAAATCTTGGCCGACAAATGCAGGAGGCTGTTCTTTTTGGCTCATTGCTTCTGCTTAGGGCACAACATTCTTGGGCCCAATTATCATTCACCTCAAGATGTGAGGGTGGTCATTAGTTGATGATGTTGACACCTATGGTTTATTTTGGCACACACCTATTCAAACTCGACCAAATGAATCCAGTTCGTTATTGGAGATGATAACTTCATTTGGAGTGATCTTTCAGGTCAGTTCGCAAGAGTGGGACCCTGCTAAACGCTAAAAAATTGTTCCGGTTCTCGACGGGTGTGTAATTTGCTACCCGGGCCCGATTTTTTTTAATGATTGACAGACCATGGTACATTTTCCTATGATTGGCGGTCAGTCTGCGACTAACTTCGCCAGTTAGGTGAGCAACGCAGATGTTTGGCTAGGGAAGTAGGTGTCCTGTTATGCATTTCATGGTGACCTCCTCCCACAGCTGCAGGGTAGTAACATACTCTCTGGTAACCTGTAGCCATCCAATCAGCTTTAAAATCGTACATGTGGACCATCTTCTTGAAAACCTCTTTGACAACTATGAAAACATACTGACGAGATTCCTGTTGATTGATCGATATTGAGGTTGTCAGATATTCCAGGTACAAGTACCCATAGGAAGGCATACGGGTCGATACATTAAATTGAGCCATACAGCGCTCTACGCCTCTGGTATGGGTGAATCAGGCCTAAGTGTTTGTTGACCTGCTCAAAGGGAGTTCGTATTTTAAGATGCAGATTTTCTTTCTGCTGCTCAAGAATTTGGTCTAAGGCAGATTCATAAGACAAAGTGCCCTGGTGATATATCATCTTCCAGATGAAGAACTGAGAAGCTATTGCTCTTGATCTTATCTTACAGGGAGTACAAGACAGTTGGGGTTGTTTTGACGAACGTCCATCTCCTCTGTATTCTCTGGGTCGAACTCATTGGTTACTTCATGGCCCATAAATGGTCCCACGAGTAGCTAGGAAAATGAGGTCCATCACGGAGCAGCCCCTCTTTAGAGTGACAAAGCTCTCTACGATGAGAGGGTGCCCTGTATCTCCTTCAGTGATTCTGAGTGGGCTCAGAGTCATACATTCTTTCGGCATGGATAGACATAACTTAAAAGTACTCTTACCTTCACGGGTGATAACTCACCCAGTAAGGCTATTTCAACGCCACCGCTACAGGTTAATAATAATAAAAATTGGTTTACTTGTCAGGAGTATGTTAGTGCAAAATAGGTATCATACCTAATGTCAAATTTTATCAATGGTATATATAATATCGTAAAACGGTGGAATATCAAAAATTTGCAAAAAAATTGTTTTGAATATAATTCGTTTATTTGTATCAGAAAATAAAAAACAGTTGTTTGGTAACAATATGTTGCCAACTTCTTGAGAAATTCCGCTTACAAGAATTTTGGTGACACATCTCCGCATATGTTGAGTGAATAAACAGACTGATTCGACAGGGTGAAGTTTGCTGACGTCTCTTTTTATATATATTTCGACAAAATTAATGCACGAAAACAGAATATAGAAGAGAATGTTGACGATGCACAATATTCCAAATTCTGATTTCACATTTAACATATTTAATTGTCTTTGTTGGGATTCCTTCTAGTTTATGAACGAATAAAACTTTCAAAAAATAATAATCATGCGACGCTAGTTGGATTAATTTTTTTTTTTTCGAGACTATCAGTGATAAGTATTCGTAAATCTGTAAATATTCCGCGATTTTCTTAATTGAAATATTTCACCATGACTGATATATGTAATGACATTGGTCATTTTAAATTTTCCCTAACTGCATTATATGGGGTGTGAAATGTTATATTTACGATGTAATTTAATAATAGAATTTATTTAGGAACTCTCGTAAATGTTACCTGTCATAGCTATCTTCAATACTGGGAAAAAGTCGCAGGGCGGTAATTCTGGTAAATACGGTGGTTGAGAAATGATTACGTTATTGTTTTTTGGCAAAAAATTACGAACAAGCAATGACGAGTGAGCATATGCATTATCGTGATGCAAAAGCCATGAATTGTTTTTCCAGAAAACCGAACTTTTCTCTTCGTATTGCTTCTCACAAGCGGCGCATAATACTCCTTATTGACCGTATGACCATGTGGCAATAACTCCTGATGCACTACGCCACGATAATCAGAGAAAACAGTGAGCAAAACCTTGACATTTGATCGAACTTGGCGTGCTTTTATTGGTCTTGGCTCTCCTGGGCTCTTCCATTGGCACGATTGGACTTTGGTTTCGATGTCATAACCATATCACAGTATTGTTACCTATGCGGAACCATATATCCATGGTTCCATACCAGTTATGACTCTTTTAGGCAAATCTAGATTGCCGTTGACGTCATTCAACAATTCGTGAGCGATGCTCATGCGACGGTATTTTTTTTTCAGTTTTAAATTTTCCGAAAAAATTGCATTGCATGAGCCAACCAGCCGTGAAAACCTACATTCCTATAATAGTTTATTGTTTAGTTCAAAAATGTTCTTGTAGGACTAAACTGTGGTATAAAAACATAAAACATAGGTAGTTACATCCATCAACTTATTGATAAATTATAGTTCAAAATTCGACCAAAACGATGATAATATCAAAAGTGGCATTATAACAAGGTGAGTTCGAATATTCAATAATTTTAATGACTCGGGTTGTTAATGATATAGTGCTCAAAGTGCTTTCTGAAACATGGAGACGGTTTTTCTTACCTCAAACATCCATACTGGCTTAGTTTCAGGTCAATATGTCAGGTAGATGTCGTACCTGAACTTGTTAACAGCAACAGCCTTAGCTATAAAGTCTCAAATTGAATGAAGAAGAAAAGTGTGGTTAGTTGATTGTTGATTTGTGGTTGATTTGATTTGAATTTTTCTGGTGAAGAAGGCCGTTTGACATATCTTTTGTATACATTTCTCACAGAGGTCCTAGTTCTAAGGAGGTCATTGACTTTTAGTTTTTTTGTAGAAATTTTTCTGTTAATAATGAGTGACGGTGAGCATATTCTAGGTTGTGTAGTGAATATAGAATGGCTAAACAAGCAAGGAGTTATTCAAAGAAAAGTGTGTCACAAAAAAGGCAATTTACGTTTAATAAGAGATGACAGAAAGGATATTTTAGTTGAAGTGTCTGCCGAGAAGGCTTCTGTACTCAAATTTCATCTTAAAGGTGCCTCAGTTCACAAAAAATTTATGAATGAAGGCAAAGCAACTTTGAAATTTCCAAATCAAAATTGTTCAATATATTTGTCGAATGCACCACCTGGTCAACTGTTGATATTTTTGAGGACCCTGTATGTCAAAATGACAGGTGATAAGACTGTTACCAGTTCCAACAACACTTCTCTCAGAACTCAGCTATTATCAGGCAAACCTCAACACTTTCAAGAAATTTCACCAGTAACCACTGCAGAAATGAATAAAGCTTTTACAAAAATGAGTAAGTCCACAGACACTACTCCCAGTCCTCTTGTTGGAAAAAAGCGCAAAATTGATCGTGATGATTGCACTAAACCGCCTGCTGCTAAAAGATTGTATGTACCATCGCCAATCCCAAATGAGCCTCTTGATTTGGAACAAAAAGAAGTCTTGGATGCATGTTTGGGGGGTCACAATATTTTTTTCACAGGAAGTGCTGGCACAGGAAAAAGCTATTTATTGAAAAAAATAATTGGAGCTCTGCCACCCGATGTTACTACTGCCACTGCATCAACAGGTATTTATAATTATAACTTATATACAGAACAATGAGAAAACAATATTTTTGCACAATGTATACTAAAAGTGATAAACATTACAATATGATTAATTGGATTTACATTAGTGCAGTGGATATAAAAAATGAATACATATAAATACATATAATCAACCTTTAATGAACTTCATGAGGTTAAATTTGAATGATGCAAAGTTGTACTTTGCTCAACATTTGAAGGTAGTTCATTATATTAGTAGGATTCACATGAAGATTAGTATTTCTATGAATGTGGTAATCTTGTAATTATTTATTTTAAGGAATTTATTGAAATAAGAAGGAAATTCTTTTGATTTTTTGATACAATAATATGCATTGCTTGATTATGCAATTTTTGTAAGGCTTTCGTGATGTTGAGTTCTAGTAATAAAAGCAAAATCACCCAATAATTGATGTGTTTCTGAATGACTTCTACAGACTGTACTCAACTGAAGTTGAATAATCTGGGAGTGAAAATTCTTGAGATGAATTTTTTTTTGATAATTTTGCTGTTTATGTTGGAAGTTACCTTTTGAGTCCAATGTATTATCAACCATGAACCCACTACATTTGATTCCTTCAACTTCTCAATTTATAGATATAGATAGAATATATAGAGACATATAAGTTTATATGTATAGGTACTTTGATTTCATTATCATTACCTTAATTTTGAAAGTGTTTAACTTGAGTTAGACATAAAAAATTCAGACATATTTATTTACATATTTTCAGTTTCCCAAAAGATTTTAACTACATAACACTGATTCCATAATAAGGTAAATCATGTGAAAGTTGGTATATTGATATCCAGGTCATTTCACAGGAATGATTGATTCACAAACCAGATTTATATTACAATAATTACTGACTTTAGGTATTGGGATGATTGTACTTACCGATATCCTGTGGGCAAGTTTTACCTGTTTGCAATGAAGTGTTAATAGAGTTGAGAAGTATGGGTTTCATCATATGCATTTATTATTCAGACCCCTTATGAATTTTCTCAATTCAATTGCTGACAGTATATTAAAATGTATCTCAATTTTCTGTTACAGGAGTAGCTGCATGTCATATTGGCGGTATAACGCTTCATCAATTTGCTGGAATTGGAAGTGGGGAAGCAACCTTAGAACGCAGTGTTGAGCTAGCTTCAAAGGCATCTGTTGCTAGCATTTGGAGAAAATGTAAGCATTTGATTATAGACGAAGTTTCCATGGTTGATGGAACTTATTTTGAGAAGATTGAAGAGGTGGCAAGGAGGGTAAGAAGAAATGACAAACCATTTGGAGGCATCCAATTGATATTATGTGGGGATTTTTTTCAACTACCTCCGATAGTAAGGCCCAAACCAGGACAGTCCAAGTTGACCTCTCCCAAATTTTGTTTTCAAACCAAGGCATGGGAAAAATGCCGTTTAACTACATTTGAGCTGACAAGAGTACACCGGCAAAATGATGAAAGTTTTATATCAATTTTGAATAAGATTAGAATTGGTAAGTTTATGTTTCTATTAGTAAATATTTCAAATTTTTCATTGGAAACAACTCTTTAAACTGCTGGTAATTTTGAAATGAATACATGGGATTTTTTTAGAACCTAAGAGATTGAAGCTAGGTCACTCTGTGATATCGATTGCATACATTTTTTTATGGATGATAAACTTGTTGAATTTGCTGGTGAATATTTTATTGAAACTATTTAGTTCTTCAAATAATTCAGTCACTTTTGACTTTAAGATACATGATCGTAATATCAGAATTGCTATGTTTCAAATACACAAATACAGGTGTATCCGCCAGTGTTATAATTTGAACGAAAATTTAAAAATCATCTGCAATTGCATTATGTATTTTATACTGAAAATTAAAATTTTTCAATTTACGCAAATATAATTATTTAACATTTTGAACTTATTGAATACAAATGAACTTTCAATGAAGTCATTTTTGGAATCTGAAGTCTGAAATTTTCAGTAGATCATTTAAAGCAGGAACTTTCATTCATGTTACTTGTTTATTCTTGTGGATATTCATCGTTTTGAAAATTAACAGAGACTCCAAAATTACACAATATGTGGGCTTTGCTGCATGATACCCCAGCTCATTGTAAACTAATTGTAACACAAAATATTCTGAAGCAATATTACTTCAAGAGGAAGATCAAACTGATCTTCCTCTTGAAGATGATCACTTGGTGATCGAAACACCTGTCGAGGTGTTAAAAATAACAATTTGGTGTTGGGAAAAAACTCCAATAATATTCATTACTACACCAAAGGTTCCAAACAGTGCATCATAAATTATCTGAAGCAGTTTGTTTCTCAACCAAGTTAATATATGTTCTTTGAATTTCAGCATTTCATCTCAATTATTCTTTTCTTTCCTAGGTCACGTCGATGAGAAAGTGTCTACAACATTGGAAAAAACTGCAAAACAGAAGATAGAACGTGATGGTATCTTAGCCACTAGACTGTGCTCACATACTAATGATGCTGACATCATCAACGGATCTAAGTTGAAGGCTCTCTCAGGAGAAAGCATAGTTTTTGAATCTCAAGATTCCGTACCGGGTGTGACAAAACAGTTGGACCAGCAGACACCAGTATCAAGTCGATTAGAACTGAGGATTGGAGCACAAGTAATGCTGCTGAAAAATATAAATGTAGGAACAGGTTTGGTGAATGGAGCTAGAGGAGTAGTAAAAAAATTCGAAGATGGACTACCTGTGGTGCAATTCAAGAATAAAAAAGAATATACAGTCAAATATGAGCGATGGGTTGTGAAAACAGCTGGAGGAGGATCGCTAACAAGGAAACAAATACCATTAAAACTTGCATGGGCATTTTCTATTCATAAATCTCAAGGTTTAACTTTGGATTGTGTAGAAATGTCTTTAGGAAGGGTATTTGAAGCTGGTCAGGCATATGTGGCATTGAGTCGAGCACAAAGTTTGGAGTCATTGAGAGTTTTAGATTTTAAGGCTAGTCAAGTTTGGGCAAATCCTGATGTTTTGGCATTTTATAGAACTTTGAATGATTTAAGACTGATACCTTTGGGGCCAACTAATAAATCTGTTCAGATTAAGAAAGATTTTAAAAAGAAATCTTCTGGACTTAAATCTAAGCTTTTTGAAAAACCTTTAGTGACAATTTGTTGAAGAATGAGCTATTCTGATGATAATTTGTTGGCATCAACATAATTCTCAATTTTATTATGTATATAAATCATTGAATTTTGATGAGGAAAGTAAAGGTGTCAAATTCATCAACTATGTAACTTTTATTAAGAATTTTTTATGACACAATTAGAAAATAAAACTTTCATTAGGTAATTATGATATTGATTGATATAACTGATATGTATGTTAGGAAGTCTGTTAAATTCCTACAAAGTCTCAGATATCAGGGTTTCTTAATTGGAAATATTCAAATTCTGGGTTTTTTTAAAGGATATTTTTAGAACAGAGGTTGTCTTGTTTTTAGTTCTGCAATCAGTCTATTTGCACTACGCAGTTTCAAATATTTGGAAATGTCTTTAATAAATGAGGAGTTCAGTTTTTGATCTTGCAGCAGATTATATTTACATTTTAATTTATTTAAATTTTTTTGTAATTTATTCGAATATATTTTTTATCAACATTCATTTTATATTATTGACCTAATGTGTTTCATCCTTTATACCAGACCCAAAATGAGTGGTGTTCCCAAACACCAGGACAGCAACAGTCGATGAGTGTTTCACCAACCAAGTTTGCATCTCCAAGAGATGAAGTAGACTTATCTACTGCATCATCATCATGGATGCATACTACTGTATGCATGTACTACTGTATATATACCTGTATGATCCATATTCACTCAGGTATATAAGAGAGTTGAATAAGTATTATTTTGTTTGTTAAACATTGAATAATATAAGTTGATTGTTGAGGTAACTCTAGTTTCTAGATTCCAAATGAATAATAAAATTGGTCAAGTTTTTTGTCAAAGTCCAAGTTGAAAATCCCATATATTCTATCGGATTATTCATGGATTTGGACAGGAATGGATAGAAACTGTGTAAATTGTACCACAAAAACAATTGACCTCCAAAAGTGTTCTAATTTTAGGTAAATTCTAAAGCATGAGTTTAACTTGATAACAGTTCCTTCAAGAGTGCCTCACATTGAACAAAACTACAAATAATGATTTGAAAATGTGCATATATTCATGATGATTTGATTATAGCCTTTACCGCAATAAGGATTTGCAGCAATATTCGATTTGCTCTACAGTTATGATACAATTCACCATCAAATGTGAGGATGGAGAACATAGTGTTTGTTGAAGGAGCCATACTTTGCCAGATACAAAACTTTGTTGAAGAACAGCATATTCTACCTTCGAACCAGTCACGCTTCTGTAAAGGTCATAGTACAGTTTCCGCATTTAATTTCATCACAGACAATTTTCTCAAGGCCATAAACAACCAAAAAGTGCTATCTCTTACCCTATTGGGTATGTCTAAGGATTTTGGTACTCTCAACTTCAACTGCCTAATCGCCAAACTCCATTACTATGTTTTTAATGGTCGTATTTCAGACTGGCTTACCTCAATTATCAATAATGGCGTGCCTCAGGGTTCGGTATTCGCTTCCAGTCTTGAACTTTCAGTCTCTTAAAAAATTTTGTATGACGACAAAAATAAACAACGATATTACAACCATATAAAATAAAGCTAAAATATTTAGATTGGGTCATCTTTCAACTTATGTGGCTTTGATGAGTTCCTTGTATATATTGACCACGAATTCATTCTTTCTGTCTCTGCAGCTAAATGTCTTAGTGTTATTTTTGACCGGCAGTTCAATTTCTCCAAACAATTAGGTGTTGACGCAAAGAGAACCTATCTAAGCCTTGAAAAAACTATGATCCTTCAGACAGAATCTAGGAACTTCCAACTCTCTTGTTCTCTCGCATACTAACTATGCTGACAGTTTATAAATCTTGTTTATCGCATGAAGGGTGTGCAAGATGGTAAAAAATGCAAAATCAATGCATTTGTTTTATAAAAACAGATACCCTCAAGCACATACCACCCACTATATTAGGGAGTTGCAACTTTTGACATTGGATGAAATGCGTTTTGATCACTAAAGATTTTCGAGATCAGCAATCTGATAATTCGGGTTGAATCGCGTCTGGTGTTTTCAGTTGTTCGACTTTGAAGCTATTTTCAAGAAGGTCTCAATCTGCACGCTCCTCAGGTAGTGACATGCTCTGAGGATTTTGTGACTAGACATCGGGCTCTCAGTCTGCGTACTCCCCAGGTTTCGTCACTGGTTATCGCAAGGCTCTTAAATTTGCATACTCCTAAGCATCGACTGTGGGTCCACAGGCTCTGGTTTGGTATTTAAGTCCCTCGACAAGTGGAGGGTTGAACTGGTAGCGGGAACGGCAGTGTGACTTGCAGAAGCGATGCAATATTGAAGAAGCGGTACAATATTCTGAGATGTAGGGCATGCCAGTAATGATATCCATGAATCTCTGTGAATCATCTCGTTTGTTGGGGCAGTTGGGACGTTTTCCAATTCCAAAAGCTTCGCAGATTATCCGGGCAATGGTTTTGGTGCTGTCAAAGCCTGTCGTGTGGCATATTTCACGATGATGTTTGAAGAGGAATTAGGCTGGATCTGATTTACGGACAGCAAGCTGATGTTCATAGGCTCTTCTGTTCTGGCCGATATGGGTTCTATAGCAGGTGGAACATGGTATTTCGTATATACCCTGTGCTTCAACGGGTATCGTGTCCTTAGAATTTTGTAGAAAAGTGGAAATTTTATTGTGCGCTGTAAATACTGTTCTTATATCGTGCCTCCTCAGCATTCGTCTCACTTTGTCGGTAACTCCATGAATATAAGGAGGAAAAACTTTCGGGTGGTCAGTCTCTTCATCGAGCTATTTGGGATGTGGCGTTTGGTGAAGTTGGATGGATCTTTGGATTTGGGGTTCGTGATATTCGTTTCAGCGACGGGCGGATTTGAGTTCGTCTAGTTCTAGTTCCTTGTTTCTATTGTGGCTGTCACTGACAACAGACAAAGTGAGCCAAATTTTGAAGAGGCACGATATAAGAACAATATCTATCCACAGCCAAATTCATACTTTTCTATGAACACCTAAGGACACTATACCCAATGAGGCACAGTTCATATACGAAATACCATGTCGTTCCACCTGCTCCAGAACTTACATCGGTCAGACCGCAGACCAACAGAAGATTCTCTAACAGAGCCTATGAAAATTGAAAAACGTCGCAGCTACCTCAACAAACGATATTATTCACAATCTTTGAG